>JAFVLL020025699.1:0-109742 GCA_021397915.2 Tor tambroides | reverse complement strand
ACACACACACACACACACACACACATATATATATATATATATATATATATATATATATATATATATATATATATATATAAATAAATAAGTGTTAGATTTATATGTAAAATTTATATATAATATAAATTATATACAAGTCTTTACATACAAACACATACAAATGTTTTTTAAATATTTATTACATTTAGTCATTTTGCAGACGCTTTTATCCGAAGCGACTTACAATTTATTTGTGTGTATTTATGTATACATAAGAAACATATAAACACGTGTGTGTGTGTATATATATGTATGTGTGTGTGTGTGTATAAAAACATGTGTATATATATTACAGAGAGCACGCAGAATAACATAAGTGGACTTTGACCGTTTCATTGCAACTTTGAACAATTACGTAATTGTGGCATCTGTAATTGTAATCGTGATTAGAAACTTGATTCATTGTGCAGCCCTAAATTATAAATGTCTTTACCGTCACTTAAAAAAAATTTATGTGTCTTTGCTGAATAAAAGTATTAATTTCTTTCAAAATAAATCTTACTGACCCCAAACTTTTGAACAGTGGTGTATATCACAGGCAGGTATTACAAAGAGCTGTCTAATTTATCAACATTCAAAATTTGAACACATGTATATTGGGTTACATGTTTCATAATTAAAAAAGGATTCACTGCAGTGCTCCTAATGATGGTACGTATTGATTTCAGAGTCAGAGGTTCGTCCCAGCCAGCTGCTGCTGTGGTGTCAGAAGCAGACCCAGGGCTACAGGGGAGTGGATGTGACTGACCTCACGACCTCCTGGAGGAGCGGCCTGGCTCTGTGCGCCCTCATTCACCGCCAGCGTCCAGACCTCATGTGAGAGAGACATGACACACAAACCAGCTATCATTCAGTCCCATGATCACACCCTTGTACCGTTTGACAAATGCCCCATTATTTGGCGGCTCTTTGATCTCACACACGTGGCGGTACCTCCTTCCCTAAGCCATTAAAACAAGTTGTTTGCGTGTACTAAAGGACAATAGCTTTTATATTTCAACTTCGCTTCCCCTGCAGCTTAGTGAAAGTAGTTCAGTTCACTTCAGCAAGATGAATATATCAAAAGGGACCAATAGGGAAGTGAAACGTTTAATTGACCAAAAGAAAGAGGAAGAAAAACATGCAGAAGTTGCATAATTTTCACATTTTCTGTTAGGGTTGTGCAATTAATCAAAATACAGTTTCAATTTAAATTTTCGGCCTCCAACAATTATGATAATACAATAATCGAGGTAAAATGATTGCACCCCATTCCACCCTCTTTCCACAGCGATACACTTTCGCTCCTCCATAAAAGCCCAATTTCTTGCAAATCAGTCAAATCATGTAATGCTGAGTTCACACTGCACAATTTTCAAAGTCGTCAGATCACCGTTGTTTTCACACTGCACGACTATCTGGGGTAGAATTCAGTTGTTGCAGTGTTCACACTGCATGATGGATCGGCGACAGGAGGTTACACACTGCATGACTTCACAAAAGAATCACTGACAACTCTGTCTGGTCCAGGGTTGCCAGGTTTTCGCAGCAAAACCCGTCCAATTGCTACTCAAAACTAGCCCAATCGCTTTTCGAGGGGGTCCCCAGGAAAATAGTTGCGTTCGGGGGGTAAAATACACATTTTTTTAGGGGTTCTCCTGGTACAATTCACAATCCTGGGGATAAATATCATGTTACTGGGGTCGCTTCAACCCGCGAAAAACAACCCACGGCAACAGTACTAAACTAGCGGACTTGGCAACACTGGTTCGCAAACTGTTTCTTCCTCCCCAAACTTCATGCTGCCCTGTATCTTGCTCTCTCATTGGCTGTAGGTCATTGCCAATTTATTTTTCAGAACTCATTTTGCACCACAGGATTTTAAATCGCAGACAGGTTCAGAGATTAACATGCCAAATATTTCACGGGCGTCGCCGATTCTCTCAGATCGCGTCTTTGATAATTTACACTTGCATAATTGTCACTCGCGTGAACGAGCACCGATTTGCCTCGGATTTCAGGCATTTGTCGGCGATTTCACAAAACCTGTCGGCGAGTGAAAATCGGGGCTAAAATTGTAACGTGGCTTTTGCAAAATGGGAAGTGCTTGATTTAATAAAGCTGATTTAGATTTGTGTTTTTAAAAGAGCTGTTCCGCAAGAGGATTTCTGTGCATGTGCGCAGAGATGGATCAGACAACGCTATCTCACGACCAATTCGTACGTATTTTACAATGTGGCTAATTCATACGAATTCATACGACCTCACTCGTACGATTTTGTAGAATTTGAGTGACTGGTAGGTTTAGGGGTGCGGTTAGGTGTAGGTTATTCGTACAAATTTATACGAATTGTGCAACTCGTAAAATACGTACTATTTAGTAAAAATCGTATGAATTTGTATGAGTGAGGTCGTACGAATTCATACGAATTAGCCACATCGTAAAATATGTACGAATTGCCATGAGATTGGGCTGGATCAGAACATGGACATGTAAAGTCATCTTTTAGCTCAAAGTTTGTGCCTAAACGGTCAAATAACATGCAAAAATGTGTCAAAATGCGGCACTTAGTGATTATTCTCGTAAACCCTCATCGGTTATGTAATAAATGAACGTAAACAGCTGAGAATGAAAATACGTGTAGCAGTAAATTATTTAAAATATAAATTATTCTATTGTACCTGTCCTTTGCTTTTTATTACTGACAGTTTAATTATTTTCAATAATTTTGAGGATTTTTTTTTATTTAATTTTATTTATTTATTTATTTATTTATTTATTTATTTTTTTTTTAACTAATATTAGTTACCCCAGTATTCTGCTGTGGTATTGAGAATTGTGAAATTTCACTGGTTTCTAAAATGTAGATGTCATAGCAACCTTATTTACAGAAAATACACTACCATTCAAATGTTTTAGATCAGTTAGACTTGTAATGTTTTTTTAAAGAAGTCTCTTATTCTCATCAAGGCTGCATTTATTTGATCAAAAATACAGAAAAAACAGTAATCTTGCAAAATGTTATTACAATATAAAATAATGGTTTCTATTTTAATATACTTTAAAGTATGATTTATTTCTGTGATGCAAAGCTGAATTTCCATCAGCCATTACTCCAGTCTAAAGTGTCACATGATCCTTCAGAAATCATTTTTTTTCTGTATTTTTGATCAAATAAATGCAGCCTTGATGAGCATAAGAGACTTCTTTAAAAAACATTACAAGTCTTACTGATCTAAAACTTTGAATGGTAGTGTATATATTTGAGATATCACTACTTTTTTTTTTTTTTTGGTCATATGGCCCACTCATAATCATGTTAAATAATCAAGATTACTATATTGACCAAAATAATCATGATTTATGATTCTTGTCATAATCGAGCAGCCCTACTTTGTCATTAAATCTTGGAAAATCTTTCAGCGAGATGTGATATATATCATAAATCAGCTCGTCCAATCATCACACCGTTCTGTGAGAGGGTTTTCGACAAATATTACGCATCACCAAGGATACAGATTGCATGAACACAGGTTCTCAGTGCAATGGAATGGCATCCGTACCTGATAAGCCCCCCCCCCTCACATTTGATCTGCTTATGTATCTCACTTCTGTTGTTTTTTCTCGATCTCCCCAGTGACTTTGACTCCCTGAACGAGGCAGACTGCGCTAAAAACAACCAGTTGGCATTTGACGTGGCAGAGCGGGAGTTTGGCATCCAGCCGGTCACCACAGGAAAGGAAATGAATGCCGAACGAGGGCCAGACAAGCTCATTATGGTGCTCTACCTCTCCAAATTTTATGAGATGTTCCGCAACTCACCTCAATCCGTCACAGGTAGAGCTTTCCATACTGTAGCAAATCAATAAACCCAAATGAAGTTTGAAAGTCTTCATTTAGGTTTTTATCAGTCATGTAGTATAATTTTGAAGTCTGAAATGCATCATAAATGTACAAATGTGCCTTCAAATGAAGTCTGAGCTGCCCAAAACTGTTCTTAAATGTACTTTATACCAACTAATGTGTCTGAAGAGCTCCAGTTTTTGATCATTTGAACAGCTTGTCCATCCCTGAACTACCGAAAATTCACCATTTGTCATAAAACTGCATTATATGCGGTATGTGTTAGGAAGAGTTTTTCATATATTGGTGTGGATAGCGCTGCATGACTTGAAGTAAGGCATTTTAAAAATGTTGGCATGCAGATGTAACTTAGAGATTGTGAGGCTGTGTATCAGTGCATTTGTGCATCTGCTGTGCACGTGTTTTCTCGGTTTGAGCAAGAAATTAAAAAATAAAATCTTGTTACATTTCATTAGCACATAAGCTGCAGCCTTATTTTGTAATGGTTACAGGTGTTTAATGATATATAATTTAATATCTAATATAATATTTTGTTGTTGACAGTGTCTTTAATTAGTGCATGCATCTAAATTCTGCTAAGATTTTTTAGAACTAAAAACAGTTTATGTAACAGTTAATTATGAATATTATTTTAAATGGTTGACTTATAATATAATTTTTAAAAATATTTTATATATTATATATTTTCTATTATTACAATTATTGCTACTGCTATTATACACTTTGTATATATTTATATTTGTATTAATGTTTAATTAATGTGTGTATATGCTATAAATTTAGGATATTTTTTTTTGGTGGGCTGTTGGTAGAGAAAGTTGTGGATTGTGTGACATTACTTTGATAAATCTCTGTTATAATGAGTCTGTAACACTTTACAGTAAGGTTGACTTCGTTAACAATAGTTGTCGCATTAAGTATAATGCATTAAATACGATTTTCTTTTACTTTTACAGCTTTTAAATAATCTAGATTAATGGTACTTGTACGTATATATATCTTTAAATCAAATAATTATATAATTCTGGTATAAATGATCATATATTTATTCTGAGCTTACATGAATAACAAATTGTATATTTCATATTCAAGCATTTCATTATTTTTACAGGTAATATCACAGGTACGTTTTAGCATCGTCTTGAAAAAAACAGGTGTAGCATTTCCTGTTCATTTGCATGAACACACTCCACAGTACAATACTAAACCAGAGTTTTGTGTCGTGTTTGCAGGTGTACCCAAAGAGACTGATGCAAATAATGAAGACTATTCATCGAAGACCACAAACTCTCTTTACAACTCGATAAATCACGCTCTACCTCGCAAGAGAATCCCAAAGGTAGCATTTATGTCCTATTCAATTAACTAAAAGAAACTGAGCCAACATCTAAACCTAATGATGTAAAACACCACTTTTCTATCCCAAGGTTGAGAAGAAGCTGGAAGACAGTGAAAACAAAAAGAGGAAGAAGGCCAGCAGTCATCTGGAAGAGGTATGTTAACTTGCCCTAAATGTGTTTTTTCACAGTTGAGAACACAGTGCTTCCTCTAATGGGTCTGCTTCTTCCCCAGCTAATGTCCAGTCAGAGTGCGCCCCCTGTAGGCGAGAGAGAGGAGCAGAAGGAGAATAAGGTGCGCTCCATGGCAACTCAACTCCTGGCCAGGTTTGAGGAGAATGCACCCAGCTGTGGTGTGCGCAGACAGGTACAGCTCCACTTCTCTTTTCTTTTTTTAAAGCAGCCAGTGTCCATCAGGAGATGAGATCAAGATCTCCTTAGCTGCTGAAATGATAACAGGATGTATACTGAGCCTCTCCGTGTGTCTTGTAGCCGGTCGTTTTAGTGTTTGAGAACCGTAGACTGTAAACTGCTGATGTGGTACTGATACTCTGGAGCAGCAGGGATCTCTGATCTAATCCGTGCCTGTAATCCTGTATGAATACCTGTCTTTGTGCAGCGAAAGCAAACCCTCTGCTTCATCAGATGCAGAATATTTCGATTTGGATGCATGACGGTGCATTTAAAAACATGACTTTTGTTTGTCACAGAAGAAAGTGTAAGATTAATGCTGTAAATTTTGGATTTTTTTCTTTTTTGGTGGGCTGTTGGTAGAAAAAGTTGTGGATTCTGTGACGTATCTGCTATAATGAGTCTGTAGGGTTGACTTTGTTAACAGTAGTTATTGCATTAAGTATAATGCATTAAATTAATTTCTATTTTTACAGCATTTAATAATCTAGATTAATGTTATTTCTACATATACCTCTGGTTTCACAGACAAGGCTTAAGCCTAGTCCTAGACTAAAATCTAAATCTGAGCTGTTTCAGATGAAATAAACTTGCACTGACTGATCTTAAAATATATCAGTGCCTTTGTTTTACCTCAAGATGCACACCATTAGTGTTTTTTTTTTTTTTTTTTTTTTACTAAGGCATGTTTATAAAAATGACTTAAATGTCCTAATTGAATTATGGCCTAATCATGGTTTAGTCTAAGCCCTGTCTGTGAAACCAAGCCATACATTTTTTTTAAATTATATAATTACCATATATTAATTTATTATGAGCTTACAAAAATAACAATTGTATATTTACAAATGTTATATAATGACATCTTTTGCTAGTCAGTTTTAGAAAACTAAAATTAGCCTAAAACCAACCACAAGAGCCAGTCAACAAAAACAATTAATTTAATTAAAATTAAAATATTTAATTATTTTAATAAATTCAGAATTATTTTTTAAAATTAAAAATCAATACAATTTAATAAAATTAAAATTAATGTTTTTTTTTGTTTTTTTTTAAATAATTTGACTATTTCTTAGTAAAATTGATACAGAATTGACACAGATTTTCAAGAAGTATGTATTGTATTATTTACAGAGAAAGTTGAAATCAGAAGAATGAATGTTTTGTCTCTAGTTGTAATCCCTTAATGCAGTGTAATTGTGATTTCCACAGTCATCCTGCTGTTTTTTTTTTCTGCCGGCTTTCCTTTTTTGAGATTAGCAGCGCTCATTAAATGGTCTGGCTGCTCAATTATAGGCTTAAAGGATGTAGGTCGCTCATGGAGTGTTAATACACCATAACTGAATATGAGCAGCTAATGAAGTTTCTGCGCAGTGCAGTCGAGTTGTTGATCAGAAGCCAATCTGTGGATTCAAGCATTTAATGCAGTTTCAGTCAGTTGTTCTGCTCTGACATTTACTTTCCTTTTCCTATGGCTTTCCTCTGACTTTCCTTTCCGTCCTGTTTCTTTCTGGATCTTCTATCTCTTTCTATCTTACCGAAACTAGTCTGAATGTGAGACTGACAAACCCGTATCTCTGGACGTGACAGAAAACCTGCGCTTTGCCAAACCTAAGAGTCAGCCCGCACCCCCTCCACCCAAACCAAAATGGCAGGTATGCTCCGCCAACATGTGAAAGATCTGTCATCACCCACAATCTCATGCAGCAGTGTCCACTGCACATCCACGACGCAACGTGATTTACACGAGTAGACCCTGTCACTAGATCGACATTTCCTAGAATAACATTCCTATCAATCAATCATTCTGTTTGTTTTCCGCATTCAGTCATTCACTGATGTTCCAGGAACAACAGTGGATGCCGATCCAGGAATGCGACTGACTTGTGTAAATCATGTTAAATGTCATTCATGTAGTACAATATGTTCATTTATTTAAAAAGTCATACATTTAAAATACATTTATTTCATGCTAAGTATTAACATATGTTATGTTCTGACATATCGCTCGAGACTTACTGATATAAACGTTATAATTGAACTTTATTTGGAGTGCTACTTGTGCACAATACATATTTCTTAACAGTAAGCCTAGAATGTGTTTTAATGTCACTATTGATGAGGATTGTGTGATCTTTGAATAATATCTGTCTTCAAATGTTAGATATTTAAATTGTAGCTCAAGCATACTTGCAATAGTTCCAATTTAGCACAAGCTAATATACTTCAGTATATCTTTAGATGGACTTCAGCACTACCTCTGCACAATTAAAGTGCATTAAGGACAAAATTAGTTGTTCCAATTTAGCAGACTTTAGTATGCTAAAAATACAATTGCAGGACATTTTTATTAAGTACATAAATTTTTAAATGTATTGTAGTATACCTAGCATGAAATAAATGTATTTCAAATACATTTTAGCATATTTATTTTTCACTTGGGCATTTAAGACTATTTTATAGTCTATATTTTATAATATAATAGTTATTTTAATAATTTTATAATTTTATAATATATTTTTATTTTATTTTAATAAATATTTGTAAATGTAATTATTTCATTATTTTTTATCAACTTAAAATAATTCAAATGAAAACATTTTAAACTTTTTTTTTTTAAGCATTTGATTATTTCTTAATAAATTCAAAATAAAACATTTCAAACTAAGTGAATGTAGACACCACAATTAAATTGAAAAGTATGGATAGGTATTTAAAGATTTTGCTAAAGATTCTGTTTACAGTGTTTTTAAATTAGTGTTTTTTGTTGTTGTTGTTTTGTTAAAGATTCACTAGTTAGCATTATATGATCTAAACATAAAAACAGAGAAAATTAGCATGAACAATTAAAATATCCAGTATACCAATATGCTAAAATTCTGTAAAATCTACTGATATGGCACCAATATATATCATGCTTCCCTAACAGTTTTTGAGTGAATCTGGCTTCAGCTTTGAAACCTGTGTCCTTTCAGCCTTCTCCTTATCTAAGACTGCTGGAATCTCCCACGCAGAATGAGACCCATCATTCTGATCACCGCATAGAAATCCAGTCCATTCACCATCACACAGAAATCCAGTCCAACCACAAAAACACTGGTGTTTACCACAGTCTCCAGCTCACTGAAATTCCCTCAAGTTATCAAAGCAGCGAGTCCCGTCCCAGATCTCCTCACATTCCCTTCAAAGTGCTCCAGCTGACAGACCCCTCAGATTCACTCCCATCATTCACACCAGCGCTGGGCGGCATGTTGCAGTGTCTGCAGAAGCTGGAAGAGGAAGTCAGTCAGGTGAATGGTGTGATGCACCAAACCTATTACATTTCTAGCCTGATAAGGCTGGGCAATTAATCGATGATGATAATTATCACGGTAGTTTTCCTTGATAAAATGATACAAAGAGTTTGATAAATGTTCGATATAATGTTTATGCGCCAAAAGTGGAACAAAACAGCGTGACACACGGGCGTTTATCCGCTCAGCTCAAAGTTCAAACGGCAGCGCAGCGTTTACTCGCTGATAAATCTCGCTCACACGAGCACTAAACAACAGCGCTGTGAGATCCAAGCGCTTTAAATCGGTGAAGAACACAAATGACTCGGTGATTTAAACTAGTTTAAAGCCAGATGAAACAGCGCTGACAAACAGCAGAAACACTGTGCGCAATGATACAGTCAGATCTACAAATCGCCATCATTTACCATGGATTTACTGTAGTAACACTAACTGCACCGTGGTATTGTGGCAGAAATGTGGGTAGTTGTATTTAATTTTATTATATGTGACCCTGGACCACAAAACCTGTCTTAAGTAGCACAGGTATATTTATAGCAATAGCCAACAATACATTGTATGGGTCAAAATGATACATTTTTCTTTTACAGTATGCCAAAAATCATTAGGATATTAAGTAAAGATATTTTGCAAATTTCCTACTATAAATGTATCTCAACTTAATTTTTGATTAGTAATATGCATTGCTAAGAACTTCATTTGGACAACTTTAAAGGCGATTTTTCTCGGTATTTTGATTTTTTTTTTTTTTTTTTTTTTTCTTTTTTTTTTGCACCCTCAGATTCCAGATTTTCAAATAGTTGTATCTCGGCCAAATATTGTCCTGTCCTAACAAACCATACATCAATGGAAAGCTTATTTTTTCAGCTTTCAGACATTTTTGTGATTAAGCTATAGCATTTGTGCATTCATACTAAATGTTTTTTTAGACTACAAATACCTAAAAGTGATATTTTTACCATGGTATTAAGGTGTGCTATATGTGTGGTTTTAACTGTGAAAAAAAAAAATCAGTCAGAAATATTAAATTTCACCATATAAAAATTGTTTTTCAATTTTTACAGATGTTACTGTTTTTGATAATCAACATACATTTACATCTGCATCCTAACTCAAGCTACTATAGCCTACTATCAAATGTGCATTTCTAAGAGACAAAGTAATATTATTAATATTATCAAACCTGTTTCTTGATTTGAAACCATATTACTCATTATTCCACCCATATTCCACGAAGATATTTATCTTAAGAAAAAATGATTGGAAAAGTGTCAAGAATTCAAATATGTGTTTGTCATGTTATAAAGAGTAGTTTAAAACCACAATTAATGGTCTGGTTTCAACAACTTAAAAATCTTCCTTTTAAACTTTAAAAAAAAAAAAAACTTTTAAACTTTAAAAAGAAATAAAGATTTAACATTTATCGTAATAATCGTTATCGACTGATATGAAAAATATATATTGTGATCTTGTTTGGCTGTATCGCGCAGCTTTAGGCCTGAATATAAAAACAATGTTTTCTTATTGCTATAGAGAATCATGGTTTTACTTCCTTCCTCTCTTAATGCTTTCTGTCTTTTTGCCTTTGAATACTTTGCAGAGAAAAGTGCAAGCTGAAATTACTAGACAGTTCAACAAAAAGAGCATTAAAGAGCGAGCTCAGCATCTGAGCTGCCTGTTCACTGGCAAACCAGCTCAACCTCAGGTGAAAAGCAAAGACTTGGATTGCGTTAATAACACTAAAGCATGATGGCACAGGCCTGCTTACTGTGTGCTCCCTAAATTTCAGTGGCCAGTTTAGTGTGTTTTAACAAGTGTTGTGTTTTTTTGGTCTGACTCAAAATAGCCTCAGTATGAAATTTGATCTGGGACTCTTTCTGCTCAGTTTGTTTGTCCTTACTTGACCTCACAAGGGATTTTTTTAAATGGAGTAAGGACTTAAATGTGCCAGCATCCGGTGGTCTCTCTCTTTCTCCATGCTTTATTTACGGTGACCTTTTCTTTTTCATCCTGACTTATAGAATTATTGAATGCAACAGCTGAGGCAGAAGAAACGCAGAGCAGTTTGTTTGGTCGGCATGCTTTGATTTCAGTTGAACTAATCAGGAATGTGTAAAATAGTTACGTTGCAGTCACTTGCTGAATGCAGTCCTCTGTTCTCTCTCTCTGTCCTTCTTTCCCTTTTTCATTCTTTTCCATAGAGGTTTTTGACCAATATGATTGTTGTAAGATATTCATAACTGATTTTTAAAAATTATTCCATTAGAATATTAAATCACTAATATTATTATAATTTTATTATTATATTTAGTAATAGCTCTAATTCAGTTTCTTTTTAAACAATATTTAATATAAAATTGTATTAATATTTCAATATTATCTACACTCACAATAATAACTGATTCAAGTTATTTTGTTTTGATTTTTTTTTAAATAAAATTCAATGAATTAAAATAATTTAATTACAAATATTTTTTAAATTTAAATAATTTTTTTTAAATTGAATTATTTCTTAAATTCAAAATTAAATATGATTAAACTATTTTTTATAATTGTATTATTATTTATAATAACTGATTCATTTTGAATATTTTTGGTAGTAGTATTTTATTTATTTATTAAGTATTTAATTTATTAATTATATGATTTATTAATTATGAAAGGTATTTAATATACATATTAATATTTTAATATCAACTACACTAAATAATATTACTCAATATAATTTATTATTGTTAGTAGTAATATTTTATTTATTATAACAATAAATATTTACATTTATACTGTATTTCAGTATTAGTTATAATAATAATAATAATAATAATAATAATAATAATGATTCATTTATTAGTAGTAGTAGTGGTAATTTATTATTTTTAATCATTATTTTACATCTGTCCTTCCCTTCTGTCATCTTAGTGTTTAGTTTCTGAATAATCTTTGGACTGTGATTTCTTTTTTTTTAAATGTTTCCTGCTCTCCTCACACAGGCAGATGAAAGCTCTTCTGCTGTTTCTTCCTCTCCTCCTAAAGCTTTCTCAGTCCATGCTATCCCAGAATGCTCTACTCTTTCATGTCGTCTGTCTCCTGTTCCTTCAGTCCAACACCAGCAGGTAAAACATTGTGATTATACTAACAATAGTAATTAGAGGAGCTCTCCTGTTTTAGACTACACAAATGCTGCACAGACTGTGGTTTGAGTCACATTACAGAACACAAAACAAAATCGTATCTCAGAATCTGTGAGTAATTAACAATGAAGGCATTTTCCCATTGGTTGTAGTGCAGTGAAGATTCAGAAACACATCTGAAGCACGATAAACCCACAGACCGCTCTGACATCAGACGTGTAGAGTGCCTTGACCCCTCCAAACAGGTATTCAAGCTGCTAATAAACTGAAAAAAGCAGCTATGTTTTCCTTCATATTTTGTACAATTCAGAAAATGAATTGGTTTCTAACTAGGGCCAGTGTAAAAACGGTTGCTCAGAGATTACAACACTTTGTTCAAACTTTTTATTGTAAAACAGTCACTATTACAGAACAAACTGTTACATATTATTATCCTTTTTTTCTTTTTTACAAAAAACAGAAAAATAAAATAGAAACAGAAGTAATAATAATGTTCAGATAAATGTACACACAAACATCTGAATATACAAATACTATCACTCAACCACAATCATATATCCAGAAATACATTATCATTATTGAAACTAAATAAGTACTATTAAAATAAAAAAATTTTAAAAAAAAAATAAAAAAAAGAGGGGGGGGGGGTGCGCATCTATTAAATAGAAGGCAAGGTGTTAAGAGACTTAAAATAATTTATAAAACACTGCCACTTTTTAAAGAAATGACTTTTCCCAGAGCATCTAAGAGATTACAACACTTTTTAAGATATGTTGCTTTTTAGCATGAAGAAATGAGAAATGCCTGCATTTATTTGATCCAAAATATAGCAAATATTATTACTATTTAAAATAACTGTTTTCTATTTGAATATATTTTAAAATGTCAAAGCTGAATTTTCAGCATCATTACTCCAGTCACATGATCCTCCAGAAAGCATTCTAATATGCTTATTTGCTGTTCAAGAAACATTTATTATTATGGATATTTAAAACAGTTGAGTACATTTTTCAGGATTCTTAGAAAGATCCAAAGATCAGCATTTATCTGAAATGATAAAAAGCTTTTGTGACATTATACACTATTCCATTCAAAAGCTTGGAGTCAGTATGTTTTGGGGGAAACAATTATACTTTTATTTAGCAAGGATGCTTTAAAGTGATCAAAAGCGATGGTAAAGACATTTATAATGTTACAAAACTTTCTATTTCTGGTAAATGCTGTTCTTCTGAACATTCTATTTATCAAAGAAACCTGAAAAAATTCTACTCAGCTGTTTTCAACATGAATAACAATAATAAATGTTTTCTGAGCAGCAAATCAAAATATTAGAATGATTTCTGAAGGATCGTGTGACACTGAAGACTGGAGTAATGATGCTGAAAATTCAGCTTTGAAATCACAGGAATGAATTACATTTTAAAATGTATTCAAATAGAGAACAGTTATTTTAAATAGTAAAAAGATTTCAAAATTGTACTGTACTTAGGATCAAATAAATGCAGGCTTGGTGAGCAGAAGAGACTTCTTTTGGAAATGTACTGCTCTAAATCTTTCAGCTGGTAGCGTAGATAGAAATCTATTCAATGGGGATATAGAAAAATAGGGCATAGTTCAAAAAAAAAAAAAGAGTGAGAACTTTCATGAAAAGAATACATTTAAATTTGATTAAAAAGGGTCTGCTACCTCACTCTTTCATATCTGTATCACTCTCCACTCTGGTTTTAATATCTACCACATTTATTCTTTTTCCTGATTTGCTTTGTTTTTTTCCTCTTGATTTCTTCACTACTGTTTGTCAGAGGACAGTGGGAAAGGTTTCCTCTGCTATTGCTGTTAAAGCAGCTACACTGGCCATCTTATACGAGACCGATCACAGACCTAACAACCCTTTCACCCTCTCGCTGGTAAGCAGCTTCCTGGGACAAGGTGATGTTTCACAGATAAGGCTGAAGTTTAAAGAGTAGCCCTGATGTTCTTGTTCATGTTAGTCAGAAGTCTTTTTATTTTCCCCACAAAGATTTAGTCTGTATTGCAAAGTTACAGCCTCAGGATGTAGGCCAGTGTCAAGAAGTTTTCTTTTATTTCTCAGCTGACCTGTAGAAAGTGGAAAGAAGTGCAAAAACTTCATGTACTTTTGCTGACGGTTTTCTGTAGTTAAGAGAGTCTTTGTCCACAGACAGAGGCCAGAAGATGTGCAGAATCTGGGGCGGTAATATATGTTCTTGTATCTGGCTTATCAGAGCACAAGCTTTTTGCCTTATATTTCAGGACAATGCTTTGGCTTAAGCATTGATTCATTGGTTTATGTATTGACTGATTAACTAAATATTGTGCCCTGTTCATCTTGTGTGATTGCACAGTGTGAAACTGACCTGCTAACTTGAACTTATATTTTACTGTGGTTCCTAGCAAGTTTTGCCCTAATTTTCTCACTAAAACAGCAGATCAGTGTGCTAGTAATATGGCATGCCATGTAACCCTCAAAATATATTTGACTTATTTTTAGCTTAATGTTTTTTTTGTTTTTGTTTTTAATTTCTTTTAATGTTTTAATTTGAATTATTCATTTATTTTAATGTATTTATTTGAAATTTAGATTTTTTTTATTTTAGTGCTGGGCAATGATTAATCTCGATTAATCCCATCTAAAACAAAAGTTTATGTTTATATAATATATGTTTGTGTACTGCGTATATTTATAATGTGTGTGTGTGTGTGTATATATAAAGACACACATACTGTATATATTTTAAAAATATTTACATGTATTTACATGCATATATTTATATTCATATATTTTTTACTATATATAAGTGTTTGATATATAAAAACAGAACATTTTTCTTAAATATATACATGCATGTGTGTGCATTTATATATATATACATAATATATATATTTTTTAATATTTACATGTATATATTTATATTCATTTATATATGCATGCATTTATATATATACATAATAAATATACACA
The DNA here is from genome assembly GCA_021397915.2 of Tor tambroides. Classification (NCBI taxonomy): domain Eukaryota; kingdom Metazoa; phylum Chordata; class Actinopteri; order Cypriniformes; family Cyprinidae; genus Tor; species Tor tambroides. The sequence continues at coordinate 94,707 of JAFVLL020025699.1, read as the reverse complement.
GTACACACATTAAGTACACAACTTTTATTTTGGATGCGATTAATCACACTTTTATTTTATTGATCTATTTATTGATTTATCCATCAACAACCTATGTGTCTAATCTCATTGCAGTGTATTAGAACAATGTTGTAACGGCAAAATTTAGTTTTATCCCTTTTCCCGCTGTTGTGTTTCAGCCCAGCATGCGGAAGGAGTTTCCTCAGGGTCTAGGTGGCAGCGACACCTGTCACTTCTGTAAGAAGCGCGTGTACATAATGGAGCGGCTCAGTGCGGAGGGGTACTTCTTCCACAGAGAGTGTTTCTGCTGTAACATCTGCGGCTGCACGTTGCGTCTGGGTGGTCATGCCTTCGACTCCAACCAAGGTTTGTTAGTGTGAGATTGCGGTTATACTGGCATTTTTATTCATTAGGCTGCTACATGTAGTATGTAGTATTGAATGGAGAAAATGATTTACTTGCGTCATTTTCTTGCAGGCACTTTTTACTGCAAGCTGCACTTTTCTCAGCGAAAAATCAGCAGTAGGGATCGAAAAGGAGAGGTAATGTTAATATATTTTTATTAAACAGATATAGTCAACCAATAAATCAATTAGTTATACAGTTAAGAATTAGTTCTACAAAAATATCTGCCTGCAGAATACTGCGATAGACCATTAGTTAGATTGGTTATTAGTAATATAAGTATTAGTTATAGGTTATGTTGTGTTTTTAATTATAGTTATTATTAATAACTAATAATACATTATCAAGATAATGTATATTTTGTTAATATATTCATAAATATATAATATATATTTGTATTCAGTCATTTATTGTTATTATTAATAATACCTATAACTAATATTAGTAATAGCAATAATAATAGCAATAATCATTATTATTATAAACGTAATTATAAATTTTTTATTATTTATAATATATAATTATTAGTTATTAGTAAAATAATTATTAGTGCTAGGTTGTGTTGTGTTTTAATTATTGTAGTTATTAATAATCAAGTTAATGTAGATATTATTTTTGATAACTTTTCAGATTAAGTTTTAGCATTCAGTCATTTTTTATTATTATTATTATTATTATTAGTCGTTTTATTCTTTTTTTTATTTATAATTATTAGTTATTAGTAATATTTGTTACTAATGTACAGTATGTCCTACGTGCAGTATTCTATTCACATTTGAAATGTACATTAGAAGTAACTTTGAGTGTACTGTAAATGCTACTATCCTCTTCTGTTTTATTAATATCATCATTATTACATCACGCAGATGAACGGAGTTGGCAGACCCTCGTCCAGCGCTAGTTCTGATTACACAGCCACCGATGGCCTCCGCGGCCCGTCCTCAGGTACCCTGACTTCCCTTATTAGGAAACGTCTGCACTGGCCACTGCAAGTGGGCCGCACACTGTTCGGTACGCCCCGCCAGCTTGCCCGCTGGATGTATGAGGCAGCCCGAGCCGTAGGGCTACACATCAGAGAGCGCCAGGAGGACTATGTATTCCTTTATGAGCTGCTGAGTCTGGGTGTGCCCTTCATATACGTGCTGCATGAGATCACAGGCCAGATGAGCCGAGAGGCCATCGCTCCCTTCCCAGTGAGCATGATGGAGTCAGTCGAGCCGTACCAGGGGCTCCAGCTGCCTTAAAGGGTCCTTGGTACTGCTGGACTGACAAGGGAAGGGCCGCCTTAAGCTCTGTAGACCGGGCCAGTCCCTTACACTGAAATGCTTAGTTTATTGCTTACATTATTAGTTACGTCTTGGTACTTTTGACAGTGTTATTGATGTGAGTGAGAAGCTGAATTTTAATCTTCTTAAAGGGACAGTTCACCCCAAAATGACAGTTCTGTTTTTTTTTACTCACCCTCATGTCATTCCAAACCTGACTTATGTGAAACACAAAAGAAGATATTTTAAATAATGAAAAGTGGTTACATACCATGAAAGTCAATGGGGTCCAATGCTAGTTTTTGGACCCCACTGACTTTCATTGTATTGACAAAAACATCATCAACTTTCCTCATTTTGTGTTCTGCAGATGAAAGTAAGTCATACAGGTTTGGAGTGACATGAGAGTGAGTAAATAAAGAAAGAATTGTCATTTTGGAGGAACTGTTACTTTAAGATGCGACTATGGCCCTACAGGGTTTAAGAAACATTCAGTGTTCGTAAATATTCCTCTGATTGAAAATGTAAGATCCAAAGCTGATAATTAAGAGCACTTTACTGAGAAGGGCTGTGCTGCTTTTTCCTAACTGCCTGAAACTGCCGGGTTGATGTGATTGCGACATTAAAGGGAAAGTTCACCCAAAAATGAAAATTCTGTCATTAATTACTCACCCTCGTGTCGTTCCAAACCCGTAAGACCTTCATTTGTCTTCAGAACACAAATTAAGATATTTTTGATGAAATTGGAGAGCTTTCTGACCCTGCAAGGACAGCAAGGGTACTACCACGATCAAGGCACATAAATGTAGTAAGGATATTGTTAAAACAGTCCATGTGACATCAGTGGTTCAACCGTAATTTTACGAAGCTACAAGAATACTTTTTGTGCACAAAGAAAACAAAAATAACGACGTGTGGTGCTGCTGATGTAGAACACGTAAACAATGTGTGTTTGCGTTCAGATCAAAGTGTGCACGTGTGTCATGTAGGGCTGGGACGATACATCGGTTCTGGATCGATTCTGAGATTTTCAGAATGCATCGCGAGTCCTCAGGAATCGATTCTGAGCCTAGATTTTAACAGCAGATGGCGCTGTACTCTAGTTTTTATCCGCACACTCAAATACTCATGAAGAAGAGCGCTTGTGCGTTCGGCTGAGTCTGTAATTTCACCTCGGCTTAGAATGATTTTATGACGTGACATTAATGTAAACACAGCCCACTGTGAACACCCTTGTAATTCACCTTTTCTAATTTTATGAATGATTATTTGAGGTTCAAGTGTGTTTAAGGATTTGGAAACAAGCAGAGTACGGCTGTTTCTAAAGCATGCAGCGCCATCTGCTGTTCAAAACTAAGCTCAGACTCGATTCCAGAGAAATCGCGATGCATTTGGAAAATCGCAGAAGCGATGCTGAATCATTTCGCGATTCGCGATGCATCGATGTATTGTCCCAGCCCTAGTGTCATGATGCTCTCCAAAATGGTACCAGGGTGACGCAGAGGAGACGAATTGTTGAATAAAGTCGTTATTTTTGTTTTCTTTGCACACAAAGTATTCTCGTAGCTTCTTAAATTTACAGTTGAACCACTGATGGCACTATTTTACCGATGTCCTTACTGCATTTCTGGGCCTTGATCATGGTAGTACCCTTGCTGTTTATGGAGGGTCAGAAAGCTCTTGGATTTCATCAAAAATATCGTAATTTGTGTTCTGAAGATGAACGAAGGTCTTACGGGTTTGGAACAACATGAGGGTGAATAATTAATAACAGAATTTTCATATTTGGGTCAACTATCTTGTTACCTTATGTGCAATGGAAATGCCAAACAGTATTAAAATGCATTTTGACAACTTTGTTAATGAGGAAATATGATTTGCTTTATCTTTTTGTTGTTGTTGATGTTGAAATGTTCACTATTTTTGTAGTTTACGGCCTTTTGGGGAATCTACATTTAGCTTACAACCAAAATTGTTGTTTTTTTTTTCTTTGTGATGTAATTCAACTAGTCTTTATTGGTGAAATGCATCATTTTCTGCATTGATTTCTAAAGTAAAAGTGGAGGAATTGTCCTTCGGGATCACCGTGAATAGGGTACCTCCAATCAGTATTCAAACGTTCCACTAAATGTGTGGTGTAAAGCTTTAAAAATGTCTTTTTTTTTTTCTTTTTCTTGCATTCTTGTACTGAACATCCATAATTATAGTTCTGGAAAATACACCCTTGATTTTAGTGTTATTTCTCTTTCAATTTCCCTCTTTCTCTTCATATTTCATTCTTCCCATCCTTTTCTACATCATACATAGTCTGTTTCAAGTTTCCAATGCTCCAACCCCTGATTGGCTGAACCGTGAGAGCAGGAACGCGATTGGCCTGCATGGGTCAGGTGATCAGGTTGTTTCGCATTGCACTGGCTCCCTTAACTATAACATTAACCCCACGATTGTGAATGCAGCATGGGTCTAATGTATGAACATTTCTTATTAAACATCACATCACTGTCCTGCACCGAAAGTCAGCATTGCGTTTGTTTTACCCGGAGCTAATGTACTAACAGAAGTGCACTTGTCCACTTGACTGTCGCAGCATGCTATTTAAACGCACCCATTTTTCTAGTACACAGCGTCCTGTAAAGTAACCTCCCTTCTTGTTTCTCTCCATGTTTGTCTGCTCTGTTGCAGAGGCTGCTTTGCTATCCCAATCCCATGTAAGAGCACTCTCTTGTTCCTTTTCCTAAAAACAAACTGAGCTCATCCTATAAGAAGACTTAGTTTTGCACAATTTTTCAAGTCCTTTGAGGATTGTTTTTTTGTAAATTTAAGCGTACTATTTCTTTGTATATTTCACAATGAAAGACTGTTTCTCTTAACTTATATTTAAAGCCTGTACGCATAAAATAAATGCATTTTTAACTCTAAAAGTTTGTTTCTGCCTTTTTGTCTGCCGATTCAGTGAGCTTCCTGTGTAACCCCCAGTGAATATATATTTGCATTGTTCAATGCAACTGCCAAGCTAATAATATGAAATGTAACAACCATCACAATTCAGCATAGGCCTAAAAAAATAACCCTGTGCCAGATATATCACACCCACGATTCACAAACATAACCCTCCATCTTTTTTCACTTTTTCACACTTTAACTTCACATCCCATTTTTAAAAGCATTGGAACTGCAACAAACCATTTTTAATGAATATTTTTAGTACATACATCAGACCCATTTTTAAATTATATCTGAATTCCTGTGTAGTCCAACTTAACTTGGTTCTTTTGGGTCTTTTCTATCCTGTCCTTTTATCTGCTTTTGGTAGGTGATTGCACTGTCTCCTATTTTGAACTCAAATGATACAGAATAATCATTTAAAATGACCAGCATGTTCTGTTGGGATTGACTTAATGATAAATGGCCTTGGGGTCTCTCACACCACAAAGAACATGAGGGTTAAATTGAATTTATTCATATCCATGTTTCATTTAATTAATTTTTCTACTTTGTGTAGGCAAAATATAAAGATGCAATCTTTTTTTTGTGCACTTACAGGGTTAAAAATGAATGGAAAAAACTCTTTTAGAAACATCTTTTAAGACCTCTTGCTATGTCTTTAACTCATTTGACACAAAGAAGTAGTAATGAGTGCAGTATTAAGTATATACATGAATGACTATCATAGAGTGTGCTAAAGAGGGGTAGACTATTGAAAAACTCTAATCAAAACAGACATTCATATGGAGAGTATCTCAAGGTTATAATGTCTGTTTAACATGAATAAAGAGATAAGAAATTAGTTCATATTTAAACGTGTTCAGACATGCTGTCATCTTATTGAAGGTTTTCAGTGAGCTTATACTGTAATTCAAACAGGAATTCAGCTTTTACAAACCATTTAATTAAAGTGATCAACTAAAGACTACCTTGGAGAATTTTACAAATTATAAGTTAGTTAAATTTCCTCTTCAGGGATATGTGGAATAATAATATATTATTATTATTATTATTAATATTAATATTATTATTTGTTGTTGTGCTGGTGAAATAGAGATTAAGGGACGTAATCGTTTCTCACCATGGAGAGCATGATAGCAGGGTCTGGTTTATAAATTCAGTCATGTGTGTGTGCATGGACCCCACAGGAGCCGAATCAGACTCCAGATTTCAGAATGAACCGAAGGGTTTGTCGAACCCCAGCGCTCCGGCTGAGAGTGCAAAGGTGCAGGCCCTCTTAGACTCAACGGAGGTCATAAAAATGAGGTTGGTTCACAATATTCACTTTAAATGTTAATGTCTAATAGGGGTGTAACAGTACACACACACCTCGGTTTTGACATCACAGTTCGGTATGGTTTTGGTACAGCAGGGGGAAAAACTAAACATCTTTTTTTTTTTAAATAGTTGTTTACTGAAGAAATTGCTCTGTTTAAATTCAATTATAATTAAAATTTTCTTAGGGATAAAAATCTACCTCAGCTTATGCTCTAGTCTAAACTATAGGGGAACCCTTTTACATCACTAAGGTTACAGTTAATGACAGAGCCCAAACTTAAAGTTAATATTTATTTTTAAATATAATAACACTCAACTTAAAAAAAAAAATGTAAGCAAACATGTAAACTGCACATAATGCAGCTTTTAAATTAACTTCTAAATTATAAAATTTCGGAAGTAAGCCTATGGGCGAGACTTCCGGTTAGCAGCTACAGAGAAATAACGAGAAGAATAACAACGTGCAGTAAACGGTAAAACTGTTTGCATTACAAACCAGTGTGTTCATAATTAAGATGATACACTAAAATAATATGGTAAGACACACCAATTCGCAATATCAAGCAGCAAAACGAGCGGTTTTGTACAGCTAAAAATAGCTGGAAGCGAATGAGACCGGAAGCTAGACCTATAAAATTTACGAATGGCCGCGCCCATTTTTACGTTAAGAATAAGGTGGATTTGTTGTTGAAATATATTCACTGACACAGTGGCTGTCATAACTTGTTTCATAACTGATTTATTTGAACATACACTAAATAATTAAGACATCAGGAACAGGTAAAGTATATAGTAATGAGTATATATTTCCTGAAATGCTCTTCTTTAGACTTCATTTCTCTAGCGAACTAACGAGCTGTGGACACTGATGACTCTTCTGAGGTAAATGAAATGCTACGTGACATTTTCTGTAGAAGCTGTTTTATTGACGTCTTTCCACGGTTGAAACACTGATTGTGCGATTACATGAGGCGTAAGATGTTCATTCGTGTTTATTTCTCTTTAAAACTAGTAGTAAAGAGGAAGCGATGATCGCGTTCACTGCCGTTTGAACTGAGGCGTTATACAACAATCTGCCAAAACTGCATTTATTGTTTGAATTTCCTGAAAAAAGGACATAATTTGAAAAATCGAGACTTTTTCTTAGTAAAAGTAATAATATATAAAACTGGAAGTTTCACTCTTGCATTGGAGAAAACAATGCTGTATTTGTTTAGTAACGTTACACATGCGTACCGAACCGAAAGACTCGTATCAAAAATTTACTGTTAACGTTACACCCCTAAAACAATTAAACTTTTCATTTACCATGACAAGGAGCTACAAAACGTCTATCTGTGTCGACATTTTAGACTCCACAAGTGTTATTGGGCCATATGAGAGAGAGATACTGTATTTTCCATTATCTATAGAGTGAACATTTTTTAAACATTTAATAATTAATAATAATGTTGCATTTATTACTATTATTACTGTACTGCTTCAATATAATTAATATAATGTACTATAATTTATTATTATTATTATTATTAAATAACTAATAGTAAAACTAATTATATGTGTGAAAGCTACAAAGATCATGTCTATCTTTTGCATATTTTGGAGTAGTGAAGTCAAAGATTCATCTAAAAAGCCAGATCCTGCAGATCCTGCACCTGCGTGTCCTGATTCTCCACTGCAGAAAGGTCAGTCAAAACTAGTGTGTTCCTCATAGACATTTTAAAAATGTCACAGGATCTCGTATTGTTGTCTTTTACAAAGGCCGCAAAATGAATTTGGACAGACTTGACGTCACACATCGAAGAGCACGTCCCTTTTGTACAAGGATGGTTTAAGTGTCCAAAAATGACACACTTGCACTATTAACTAGTGTTATGGATTGATTTTGTAGTTTCCTGCTTGGATTTGGTCTGTGTTTTGAATGAGGTTAAGGAGTGGCAGTCAAAGCCAGACTTTCCCATTGACTGCATATTATTTTTGGCTGGTGGATGTGTCTTGCTGAACATTTTGTTCAGTCACACATGCAGCTTGTTAGGCAACAGCTGTTGGGTTTGTTTGCTTAGCTTGTTTTTATTGGCTAATGGCTGGAAACAGATTCCAAGGTGAAAGAATAAATATACATTGATCTTTTAAGAGCATTTTATTTCAATACACACAATGCAAAGTTTCAATGTCACTTTAAGCGCTCACTCGTTCCCTCTTTTCAGCAGTGAAACGCTCCACCGCCAAAGGTGAAATTACCAACAAAAACAACCTCTGGAGGAAGAAAATCCGATCCAGTAAGTATCATTCAGTCTCCCACGAATAAAACCAACAATATGGAAACCTTCGAAGACGAGGCAGAAGTGTTTTTCCTCCTCATTGAGCTTGTGTTGTCAGCCACGATCTTAAATTCTAAGCTGAGTTATTTATCTGCTCAAGGTTGATAAAGAGCTCAAATTAAAGAGTCTCTCCCACTCTGTCTCTCAACTGAACATGATGAATGATTCAGCCTTGCTTATTGTGGTGCCCGTGATGTCAGTTGCCACATAACTAATCTGAATTCATTTGTTAATCCTGACTGGATTAATATCAAGCGTCATACATGATCTATTTATAAAAGCTAATGCAGCTTTTGGTCACCTGAGCACATGTGCTTCATTATTAGATCTCAGTTTCTTGGTATTTAGCACTCAAAGTAAAACTCTAAAACAACTTATCTGAAGGCTATACATTTTATACATTAAAATTCAGAAGCAGACTACTATGTGTCTTTTGTTGGATGCTGGTCATATCAACCCTTTTCACTAGAGGGCGCTGCTGGTCTGTTTCACAGCTTTTGTTTGAGACCATACAAAAGCAATTAGTACAGGCAAATGTTTCATTCTTTTCAGCAAATTTTAATAGTTTTGCCTACAGTTAATTGCAGCTCCTTAATGTAGTTATTAGCACAATTTCCATATCAGATTCCTTGCAAGTATAACTTGGCCAGTATGAGTGAATACTGAATTTCACTATTTTTTTTTTCTAAAAAAAAAATAAAATAAAAAATTATTATTAACACCAATACAGTGCATGAATTCATACATTTAGCAATGGAAAAAATATTGTGGTGGTAATTTCACTATTTATTTTGTTTCTAAAAAAAAAATAATAATAATATTATTGTTTATTATTATTATTATTATTATTATTATTATTATTGATTTAACACAATATAGTGCATGAATAAATACATTTAGCAATGGAAAAAATATTGCGCTGGTGATGTGCAAATACTTTTAAGCTAAGTAGCCATTTCTCAACATGGAGAACATTATTATTATTATTATTAATATTATTTGATTTAACACCATCACAATGCATGAATAAATGCATTTATCAATGGAAAAAAAAATATTGTGCTGGTGATATACAGATATTTTTAAGCTTAGTTAGCCATTTTTTAAAACTGAGAATATGATGATGATTATTATTATTATTATTATTAATTCATTAGATCTGTGATCACTTATCAAATCCCTTTGTGGCATCATTTCCTCACTCAGCTCTGCCCCTGGTCCTGATTAAGAAATTTCACCATGGAAAACCAGATGATAAAACCGAATCTGTCGCAGAGGAAGATGGCAACTCAGACTTTGAGGAGATCCATGAATCTGTAAACTTATTTACCTTCATTTTTTTTTTTCTGTGTAACATCATGTCTAACCCCAATTGATCAGTTATTGCCTCCAGCTGTTTTTTGGTCTAAATGATCAAAATAGTGTTTCATTTGTTCATTCTGTTGACAATTCTTCAATTGCTATATGTATGAGCTGTTAAAGATTGTGTCTTTTCTCACACAGCTCTCCCCAACAAAGGCTGCAACAATGACTACAGAGTCAGACTGCCCCCCAATGGAGGACAAGAAGTCAACACCCATTGAAGAGATCCCAAAAATCCCTCTATATCGCGCACATTTTCTTCCCAGCACTTCCTCTCCAGAGCCTGTCTTCACAGCCGATCCCTTAGAGGCCAACTCCCTCAGCCCCAAGAAGAAGCTCACGCTGTCTTTATCAGAAAAGGAGAAGCTCCTCAACTGGGACTTGGCCGCTCCCGGAAAGCCCTCGTCTTCTGAAGAAGAACGAATTGACAGAACCTCAACGAATCCTTCGAATGATCAACCAGATCCAGAAGCTCCACCAAAACCAAGTCGTCCTCAACCTGAACCCACTCCTCCACTGCTTGGCTTCCAGCAGTGGGCCAACAGTCTCCGCAAGTCCTTCTCCACCAGCAAAGGAAACAACCCTGTGGTCCTCAGGAGAAACCGACCTTTGAAAGCCAGGCCGTTGTCTGAGGGCTCCTTCAACCTCAGTGGCTTGTTTGGCAGCAGCATTCAGAGCAACCAGGACGAGGAACACAGCATCACGTCTAATGCTGACAGTCAATCCAGAGTGAAGACAGGAAGTGAGCTCACCACGTTACTGGACCAGGTGGCTCTCAGGTCCAAGACCCACAAGGGCACAAAAGATGACATGGCCTCCTTACCGCCCAGAAAACTCAATTTCTTCTCCTCTCTGCGCATTAAGAGGAACGAAGGAGCAGAGCAGAGGAAAGTAGACAACCAAAAGGACATCTTGACCATTCTTTCCAGGTTCAGAAGCAAAGGTAATTGCAGGTCATGAAAGCCTAAAACACATTTTTTTGAGACGTTAAAGGGATAGTTCACCCCAAAATGAAAATTCTGTCATTAATTACTCACCCTCATGTCGTTCCAAACCCGTAAAACCTTCGTTCATCTTCAGAACACAGATTAAGATATTTTTGATGAAATCTGAGAGCTCTCTGACCCTCCCATAGACAGCAACACAACTGTAATGCTCCCAGGTCCAGAAACGCAGTACGGAACTTCGGTAAAACAGTCCATGTGACATCAGTGGCTCAACTTCAGTTTTGCGAAGCTACGAGAATACTTTTTGTGCGGAAGGAAAACAAAAATAACATCATTTATTCAACAATTCTTCTCCCCCGAGTTACATCGTACACCATTTTGGAGAGTACCCAAGAGCGTAATGAGCGTTGTTTACGCTTAGGGGAAAGCGTGCGTATGCGTTGTGATACTCTCTAAAATGGCGGAAGACGGTTACTTGGAGAAGAATTGTTGAACAAAGTCATTATTTTTGTTTTCTTTGTGCACAAAGTATTCTCGTAGCTTCGCAAAACTGAAGTTGAGCCACTGATGTCACATGGACCATTTTACCGATGTCCTTACTGCGTTTCTGGACCTGGGAACATAACAGTTGTGTTGATATGCTGCCACCTACTGGCGGTTTTAATTTCACATTTCGACTTTTTTTTAACACATTTCAACATTATTTATGGATCGGTGATTGTAGGTTAAATGCATTCATATCTTGCATTAAACAGTGTGTAAATACATCTAAATGCCTCTTCAGATGCAGCTTCTGTGTTGATTTCATTTGCTTGGTAACAATGTCGTCTTATTCTAATTCACTGATTAAATGTAAGAATTTGATTCAAAAGATAATAGACACTTTTAGAAAAAATGGCTTTATAAAGGTAAAAATGCTAATAAAATGTAAAAATCAGTTGAAATGTTTTGGAAAAGATTAATTTCTATCAGTGTGAATTGACCACCACACAGAAAATGAAGACTATCAAAACCTTTAGGAGTCAGCTGTCCACGGTAGTCCTTAAGGTACCAGCACAATAACACACTCAGCAATTATCGTTATTAATAAAATCCCAGAAAATATTGAGATATTATTTTTTGTCAATATCGCACACCCCTAATATGTACAGGTTGCACATCAGTGAAAACAACAATAGCACTCATTATGTCTATTATTAAGGGAAAAGTGGTTATTTTTATTTATTTTATTTTTGGAGCCAGTTCTTCCGGTTCAAACAGCAAAGTTGAACCAGCATGACCTTTGACACTCATCTGCAGTTTAAAATCACTAAATTAAAAATAAAAGCACAGAGTATTTAACAGTTGCTGCAACACATTCATTCATCTGAACATAATTTCACTTCTTCGTTGTGTAATTGTATAGTTTGGTGACGCCGTTTTAATCTTGTGATGTATCAAAACATTTCTAGAGGACAAAGTAGGGAGAAAAGCATCATACACATACCACATTGTTTGCAGCACAATGTTTTGATGGCATAATGATACAGTTTAATAAATGTCATTTCAAATAATGGGACGGTAATCAGCATAACACTTAGATATTTACAATACACTTCTTTTCATGGCACTGTATTTTTAGGCCAGTATAAGTGCTATGTACACTATATCAGTTATTGGTCCATTTTTTTTATTATTTTCTAATCTTTATCAACTGATATTGGGTTTGTTGTTTTTTATTTACTGTATGTTATATTATTTATATAAATCCCAATTTAAAAAAAGTTGCTTCACCTAAAATAATAATGTATTCTTCTTTTTCAATTACTAGCCAATATTCATTTATTTACTTGCTGATACACTTCTTTTTTTTTTTTAATGTGCCTTGACCTACAGTTAAATATTAATTAACATTTTGTTACAACAATAATAATAATAATAATAATAATAATAATTATTATTATTATTATTATTATTGACAGACCATTTTGGGTTTTTATTTGTTTGTTTGTTTGTGTTTTAGTATTTACTGATAAATCCCTTAATAATAAACATTTAACTGCTATTTAAGTGATACATTATTCTTGTGGGTTTGTATCCACAGCATCTGCTCAGCAACGACAACAGGAGTCCAGCTCATCTAGTGAAGAGGAACAGGAACCAGACTCACAAACGGTAAAAGCTCCTCTACTTCTCTTAAAGAAACACAACTAATGCTATTCCAACAATTGTAACAAAACCTGTTCAAACAAAAAGGCAGAATTTAAACCGTCACTTTTTTGTTTATTCGCTCTAAAGACTCTCAGTGGCACCTCAGAGAAGAACACAGCCATCCAACAAACCAAGAGAGATCAGCTGAAGAGACTTCACCGGGCTCAGGTGTGACATACAGACACATTTAGAGATGAGCCATAGATTGCTATGGTTTGCACGTAAATGTCATTAATATCATTAACAGCATTTTTTAGACTTGGGGAAAAAATGATTTATGAACTACTTTCCTCTTTGAGGAGGTTTTCAGAGGGAGGTTTTGTCAGATTCAGCCACGTTCCTGTAAATTTGACTGCAAAGTATATCTACTTTAGAAACATTCATACTTTATGCATGAGATATATTCCAGTTACTCGAGGTATATTGTAACTGGCAGGTAATCCAAAGACAGCTGGAGGAAGTTGAGGAGAAGCAGAGAGCTCTGGAGGAGAAAGGTGTGGCTCTGGAGAAGATCCTCAGAGGAGAAACTGGTACGGCACAGTCACACATTACTACATCTGGAACTATATTCTTTAAAGTGCCTCATCATCTGTCCCATTGTCCTTACATGTCCCCCGTCTCCGCCCACTCACTCTGTGATGGTGATATGATTATTTAAGGGGTGTTATGACACTTCCGACTTATGTTGGTTGCTGACAGCTGTGCGAATGAAGTGCACAATGCTGTTGTCCTATCAAGCTTGCAAACTTCAGAAATATTTTGCCATAGGGAACGAGATTCCACAAAATTATTTCCACAAACTTGTTCTTGAATTCATTATTTTATCATTATATACTTTATTGGTTGTTTCATGTCACAAAGGAAGTCCCAGGGAGTGACTTGACAGGGCGTCTCTATTTGGACTTCCTGTTATTCTTCTTAGATTGATTTGATAATGACAAACTAAGAATTACAAACAATGATATTTCTTTGTCTTCCTTTATTTTTTTATTTTAATACATATATTTTTAAATATATCAGAATAATAACAAATTGTAACATACTTTTGTGTGCGCACCTTTTATATACTTTATACACATTATATATATTTTTATATATACAGTCATGTGAAAAAGTTAGGACACCCTATTGAATTCCATGGTTTTCTGTATCAGGACATCATAAAAAAAAAAATATCTGGTCCTTGGCAGGTCTTAAAATTTGGAAACCTCAGATGAACAACACCACATGACATATCACACCATGTCACTATTTATTTCACAAAAATAAAGCCAAAATGGAAAAGCCATTTTTAATCATTTCTTTATTTTTATATTATTTATATAATGAATTAATTTTGTACTTTTTTTATTCTATTGATTTTGTATTGTCAGTGTGTTGTGATTGTCCATAGAAAGATTTCGAACCACTTCAGAACTTTACTACTACATCAGGAACTAACCTCTGGATCCATATGGCATGTACACAAAGACAACATGCAAATAAGCTGCTGTCTTATTGTTTGACTTTTTTTAGAGGGGGAAATTAGAGATTCAAATAATAGTGATTTGCATTCGAACTAAATGGCCATTTAGAGTCCAAATGATGTTGAAATGACTGCAGAGGTAATGGGTTCTGTAAATAGACAGAGAAAGGGAAAAGTGCCTCCGAAATGAGCTGAAAATGTGATGTTTCATTATTTTGGTGAATGTTGATCTACGTAGGGATTATTAAAGGCAACAAGTCCTTTTGAATGAAAAAAAGCCAAATTGCAGCAGCCTTTTAACATACTGCATAATGAGTTTATAATCATATTTTGAAAGCTCTGAGCTCTAATTATAAGGACTGTAAATTGAATTTTAACATCTCCTAGAAATTCACTTCTCCTGCTTCCTCAGAAATTCCTCTTTTGCTGTCCTACAACCTAGACAGGCATTGTTAGGTATTAAGAAACCCAATGGAACTACTAGGAAATGCAGAGATGGAACTTTGCTCCTAGATTTATAGTTGAAGGCTGCCACAGTATTAATGCATAAAGCAAGAAAATGCATTGCATTAAGTGTGTCGTGACATCTAATTCCTGGCCTTGTTTCGACAAAGTACCTCTCTCTCTCTTTCACAATGCTGCAAGGATGCAGGCGGTATAGAAGATGTCCCTTTTGTGAAGTGGACAGCAAGGATACAGTGTGTCTTCTATCAACAGACTTCACTGAGGGCAGCAGAATGCTATTAATAAATGCATGGGGGCGAATCTTTTGTACGGTGCACTTTGACCTGCCAGAATCCATTGTTCGGCATGTTTACGTGTCTTTGTGTGGATAATTGTATTAAGATGAGGGGTTGTGGGGTGCGCTTTTTTGCTGAATTGGTTCTTTGTTAACTGACATTTGCGGCCTCCAAATGGATAGAGTTGGAGTATGTAGTAGACAATGCTCTGAAACTGTCAATGTGGGAGACTTGAACATTTTGGGACTATATGAGACTATTAGCTAAATAATAGTATATCGTGACAGTATATATGACAGTACATACCTAATACAGAAATATATATTTAAAAATAAATATTTCAATTATATATTTAAATGATATATTCATTTTGTATTTTAATATTTGTTAGATTGTATTGTCATGATATTTGTACATAATTTAAAATGTTAAATATTTTTAAATATACATAAAATTTAAAATAATCAACTTAGTGAGCAGAACATATATGTACATGTATACAGTTTTTGTACTTTTTTATTTTTACTGTATTTTTTTCCATTTTTTATTTTAGTTTTTCATTTTAGTATTTAGTTTATGTATTTTCTTTATTAATATTTAAATTTATGTGTAAAAGTTTACTTTTTTTTTTGTTTGTTTGTTTTTTTTATTAATCAGAAATGACTGGAAAAGTCATTAGCTAATAGTGGATGTTTTTCAGTAGCAGTTTCAGAAGCTTGGGACTCACTTTGTACACTGTAGATCAAATGTTTAGCAACCAAGTAAATTAAAATCTGACACCATCACATGACCAGGGTTGGGGAGTAACGGAATACATGTAACGGCGTTACATAATCAGGATACAAAAATCTAGTAACTGTAACTTGTTACATCAAAAAACAAATTAGTTACATTTTGTAAAAAGTGGGAATACTATCAGGATTACAGTTGTTTCATTTAAAATTAAATGAGTGTTGACATAACAAAGCTATATTGACATAATACAGCTATAGTTAGCGCTGCTTCATCAGTTCCCGATTCTGTTGACACTCGTGTTGACTCACGTGAGCCACCTGCTGGTGCGTGCACAAATAACAGCCGTCTACAATTATTCTCCTCAAACGCGGGATTAGACGCTGCTACAGTAGATTAATTACGATGCTTCCTAGCTGCTGGGAAAAACGTTTTCATGTCTGGAAATGTTGTTTTCAAAGAGGATAAAGGAAATAACATAGTTGTACAGAGTAAGCTATGCATGAAGACTCTTACTAACAAACAAAGTAGACTACTCAACCAACTTGAACATTTGCAGGTACAACTAGCATGGAAATCATGTTAGCTAAAATTTAGTGTTTGTAAGTGATTTAAAATTCCATGGTGTTCATGACGGCAGTTGTAAGTTTTCTAGCAGAAAATGAGCTGGAAAATGTAGAAATGAACACAAGAGTCCCCACACCCAGGATCAGTCAATGAAATAAAGAAAGATCACAGCATTTCACATACGTTTCAACATGTGAGCTTTTAAAAAAATAGGCTACTAATATGTATATGGTGTACATTTTTTAATGTTATGTATAAACTATTTATTTCTTCCTTGCACCTGTTTAAGAAATAAAACAATAATAAAAATAAAACCGCTAAACTGTATAGCCACTGGATGTCTGCATAGCCTTTTATATAAATATATGAGCTGTAATATCTAGACGGTGAAACAAGACACTATATTTAATATTTTCAAATAGTTTTAATTTTAAAGTCATAATTAAATAAAAGTACGTTGATATTGCTTTTTTGACTATGTATGTTTACTTGAAGTAATCCAAAAGTAATCAGATTACATTACTTTTATATTGTGGTACTTGGATTACAGTACGGTACTGAATACTTTTTTTAATGAAGAAATTTGTAATTGTAACGGAATACATTTTAAAAGTAACCCTCCTAACCCCGCACATGACTGAGTCTTATTAGCCATGTTCTAGATGTCAGTGTTCAGTTTTGTCTGATGTTGTGTTCTCAGGCAATGACTCCACAGATGAGACCATGCTACTGCAAACCTGGTTCAAACTGGTCCTGGAGAAGAACAAGCTGTCACGATATGAGTCTGAACTCATGATCTTGTACGTACTGTGACTCTTACATTTTGTTTTTAATCAAGGTTTTTATACATGTCTTACACATGCTCTTATCTCTAGTGCTCAAGAACTGGAGTTGGAGGACACTCAAAGTCGGCTACAGCAAGACCTAAGACGACGAATGGCCACTGAAGGTGGGTTTGTTATGATAGATGCACTACTGGTCTAAAGTTTGGAATAATTCATTTTTTTTTTTTTTTTTTTAAACATGCTTTTTAAAGAAGTCTCTTATGTTCACCAAGGCTGCATTTATTTAATTCACAAAAGTAAAAACAGTAGTTTTGTGAAATATTATTACAATTAATAACATTTTTCTAATTGTATATATTTTAATTTTCTATTTAAATGTTATTATCATCAATCATTATTGATGATCAATTATTAATAATAGTTCTTTTTATTATCAATGTTGAAAATATTTTTTTCTTAATATTTGCTTAATATTTTTTGTGGAAATGGTGCTGCAATTTTTATTTTCAGGATTTTTTTGAAGAATAGAAAGTACAAAAGTACAGCCTTTATTTGAAATAGAAATCATATAAAATATTTTAAGTGCATTTACTGTTACTTTTGATCAATTTAATGTGACCTTGCTGAATAAAGGTATTCATTTATTATTATTTATTATCATTTTTACATATCTTCCTTACCCCGAACTGTTGAATGGTAGTGTATCATGGTTTCCACAAAAATATTAAGCAGCATAAAGCAAACACTGATAATAAGAAGACATATTTCTTTAACACCAAATCAAAGGATCATGTGACACTGAAGATTGGAGTAATGATGCTGAAAATTCAGCTTTGCATCACAGGAATACATAATATTTGAAAACTGTTATTTTAAATTGTAATAATATTTCACAATATTACTGTATTTACTGTATTTTTGAGGCAATAAATCCAGCCTCTGTAAGCAGAAGAGACTTCTTTCAAAAACATTAAAAAATGGTAGGCTAATTGTTTCAAATTTAGGACCAACTTTTCAGATATTGAATCGGATATTGGATTTGATAATTGGTTGTTAGAGTGATAACATTGTAAGTGGTGGTGCATTTACTTGTGAACAGGAATTGATAGCTGCTGAGGAAGGTGATAGTCTCTTAATTTGCAAGTCAATGGTTGGTCCCTCAGCCTCCGGCAAACACAAGTTTATTTTAGTTCTCGATAGTGGTGAAGCTGACTTTTTCGCAGTGAGAGACATGCGGCGTTAAGCCTGCGATTGCTGCCGAACACAGAAGTGTTATTGTATAACACTTGATTATGGCGTCATGCTTATCATACGACATATTTGATGTTATTCAAAGTGATTAAACCTTGTTATGTGGGTGATGTATTTTACCTGATTATTGACCATAGGCCTCTCTTTGTGTTCCCTCCATTTCTAGACTGCGAGAAGAGTGCGAGTGAGCTGGTGGAGGAGCAGAGCCTGCTGGTGGAGATCATGAAGGTGGTGGAGAAAAGAGACAAACTGGTGAGTCTGCTGGAGGAGCAGAGGCTGAAGGAGAGAGCCGAGGACAGAGATCTGGAGAGCATGATCCTCTCCAGAGGCTATCAGTTCCACTGGACCTGAACTTCTCACACTGGACCTGCAAGGAGAACTACTTTGGACTGAGAGAGTCTTATGTGAAGATCAGCTTCTGGATCTTGAACAAACTAACACGCTTGTTTAATCAAACCCAACCGAATGCTGCCTTGTGCGTTCTTGAAAAGAAATAAACCAAAAACCAAACACGTGCCTCGTTATTAACTGAAAATGATGAATGTTAGATTTCAAAACGCAGGTTGCACAGCCACAGAGGTGAGAGGATTGACTGCAAATGTTCTTCACACTGGTGCAATGATAGTGGTTAAAGCTGTTTTTCTTGGACTTGTTTGATTAATCTTCCTGTTTTGTTGAAACTCTTAATGAATGATTGTTCCGTTCTTCAGTAAATATTCCAACAGAGGCCAAAGTTTAATGACAGTGATAAAGTGTGTCTGTCTCTTGGTCTTGCGATGAACGATATATCGGTATCGGTCCTATCTTAAGTGACCTTAAATTGCAATTATTCTGAAGTAAAACCAAATATCATTGTTTCAAGAATCAAGAAGTGCTTCAGAAAATGTACAAAGGTTTTATTTGTCTGTCTGTTGCTTTGAGTAATTTATTTAATAAATGTAAAAACATTGAGTGGACTCACCTTATTATCTTCAGAAATATGAATTTGAATGTTAAATTTCTGTAAATGTACATATACTAACACTGAAAATAGTTTTATATTTTATACGTTTCTGTATATTATAAAATATTATAATCAATAAAAAATACATTATATTAGAAAAATGAACTTTAAGAATATGAACTTTAAAATGTTTAGTCTGAATTTATATATACTAACACTGAAATGTTTTCATTTTTATATTTAAGTATAAATAATACAATCATTTTTAAACGCTTAGTTTCTGTGCATTTAGATATAAAATATTAACATTTGAAAAATAGAATATTACATTTTCAAATGTTTATGTAAAATATTAAATAGCATTAAAAAGTCCGTCATTTTAATTTTATTATTTTGTTTATTTTTTGCATGCATTGCTTTACATTTCGGCGCTTCGTAGCTCACGTCAGTAATAATAAAACTGGCTTTATCGTGTGATACTGCCAGACAGTGCCAGCTCACCACCAGTAATTTTCTGAACAGTCTCCCTTAGGAAAAGAGGGTGGGATCAAAGGATAAGGGAAGCTCGTTTTAGAAGGCTGGGCAAATAGCTGGAATTCCGTTTCCGTTCCTGTTCCTGGGATTTTTTTTCGCTCCCTCAGCGGGGGAAATTACATATTATTTACACTTTTCTGACCTTGATTGTCTGTTTGAACCGATGGCGTCTTCCCCACAGAAATCTCCGTCCTCTCCAAAGTCGCCAACTCCGAAGTCTCCGTCCTCCAGAAAGAAAGATGACTCCTTTCTGGGGAAACTTGGTGGGACTCTGGCCAGGAGAAAAAAGGCGAAAGAAGGTAGCGATTGAGCTTAAGATGCTTTATTTTTCACGTTCTGAACATTAAACAAACAAACTTGTCGTGACAGTTTTGCTCTGAAGTCCTCAGGTTACTACGCAACTTATTCAGAAGTCTGAATAATTCCCTCCTCCAGTTGTACGGGCGCAGGAATACGTTTGTTAGCACTGTCAGCATCTCGACTTCTCGTATATACTTTAAAACCCGAAAAAGAAACGACGACGGGGTGTTTTTAAAGTAGCGAAAAACGTGATGTTTACACTCCAAAGTTTGTTCCGATTTCTAGCGATGTTCGATTCGCGGATGAATCGTTCTTTTGAGTCGGATCTTTTTAATGAATCACTTTACAAAAGCGGCCTGAGCGATTCGTTCACGAATCCAAAAGAATCGGTTCTTGCGTTTGTCCAACTCAGTTGAATCGACTCATTGAATCGAGAACCGATTCAATTAGTTAACAAATGGGGCGAAAATAAAATTAGAAAGACGAGTATTAGAAATATTAGAAATAAAATGTACAGGAAATTTATCGCAATGTACATGGGATTTTCCTCATTAGTTGACTCTAAATTAAAATTCTGTCATCATTTACTCACCATCAAGTTGTTCCAAACCTGAGTTTCTTCTGTTGAGCACAAAAGACGATATTTTGAAGAATGCCAGTTTTTATTATTATTATTAACGCAAGAAAAGAATACAGAGTTGATATTTAAAAAAAAAAAAATGTTTGTACATAATACACAAAGTGTCAGCAGCAATATGCATTATGTCAGCTGAAAACTAAGAAATATTAACAATTTGTTTAAAGATTAGAACAGAGGAAAAAGTAGGAAAAAATTAAAAGTAAAAAGCATAAGTTCTTATAAGGCATTTAACTATAATCACAGTATACAAATTGAAGTCATTGCAGATTGAAAGTGTTCTACTTGCTTATTTTCTGACAATAAAATGGTGTTTAAATAATTCTTTCAAAAAAAAAAACAAAAAAAACAAGAAAATGCAGTTTGTTGTTGGTAAACTTACATTTGTGGAAAAAAAAATTACAAACAAAATTAATTAAGTGTATAGCGAAACAAGCATTGCTTTTAGTGGAGTCAGATTATAATGTCCCAAAATAATGCCTTTGAAAGATATAGATACATTTTGCTGGATATTATCATTAATAAATGAGCCAATATTTTTCCAGAGTTGTTCAGTACAAAGACAAGTTCAGAATTAATGAAAGACAAAAGGCAAAATGAACATCTTGTATCAATACAAGGCTTATATTTCTTAATAAAATGTTTGAGAGTAAAATCTGTTAATTGATTTGAAACATACCTCCTTCATCACATCCAGGAATAGCGTTTCATTTAAGATTTTACCTTTCGTTATTAAGAGGTTTTTTGTGCTCCATTTTGGCATAGAGCACTTTAAAGTATGCACCCTGGAGGCATGATTATACAAATCTGTCAAAGTATTCAACCACACCTGAAAATGTCTGAGTCATCAAATCATTCTGACAAAAACCTCTAGACTAGAGTCTTGAGAAACACTAATCAGCCGTTTATAGACCTGAAATCACACGTTGGCACATTATAAAGTGTTCTTAAATGCTGTCTTCAGCTAACAGCCAGCTTTGGCAGCGTTATTATTATAACCATGTAAGGTATTCTTTCTGGACGAGGCTTAAGATTGTATAGGAATGAGAACGGAGTCATCTCAGCCTTAAAACAAGAACAGCTGCGGCTCTACATCTTTAACAAATAAAAATATATTAGTCTTGTTGTTGTCGTCTTATCCAGGGTAAGTACGTTAGTCAGTGTGCCGCTGCCCATTACATTGGAGTGTTTCTTCTGGGTTTGCATGATTCCCAGAGTGCACTTCTGCAATGATTGCATGGCGTCCATCAGCACTTGCAAGGCTGAATTAGAGGAAAAAGCAGCTGAGCCTGACTGTCTATTTCTCCGTCTCTTATTCACCCACGCACAGGACGAAAACTGGGATCTGGATGAGTAATTGATGGATGATTTGATGAGGAATATTTTGTGGCTTGTACCCAGGAGGCAGTGTATTTTATGTTTATTGCTTTCATTCCACAATTGGAAATATGAATTAAAAGGGTGCAGGATGACTACCACAACTTAAAGGGTTGGTGAAATAATTTTTTCATCAACCTTCATGTCATTCCAAACCCATATACTGTTATTTTTTTATTTATTTTTTTTCCCCCTCTTAATTTAAATGCAGCTCTTTCCATATACAGTAATGTCAGTTAAAGCTTCAAAATGCACCATAAAAGCAGGCTCTTCTGGAGGAGTTTTGAAGAACTGGACAATTTCTGAAGAAACTGTGGTGCTTTAATTGTTTAACATCCACCCAGTCACCCATGTTAACCTTAACGTTCACCATAGTACAAGATACATGATGTCTTTGTCGTGCCATTGGATTGTATGCGCCCCCACATCAGTGAGAAGAAGCAGCGGGAGAGCAGCTGTGCGTGAGTTCGAGAGGGTGTTGATTAATAGGATATCGTCCTCCATGGGAGGTCTCTGGAATCCAGCACAGGATGTTTGCATCCCCATAATCAGCGCTGTAGACAGCGATGCATGCTGGGTTGTTTCTCTGAGGATGCTGAGAATGTTGATGCCCTGAAGTTCTCCTAAAGTCTAATAAATGTGTGTATTTTTATAGTTTCTTCTGAAAATGTGAACTGTGGTGCTAGGTTGTTGTGAGTGGTTTGCCAGGGTGTTGCTATGTGGTTGCTAAGGTGTTGTTGGTTTTTGTGGTGGTTGCTTATACTGGGTTTTGGCTTTATATAGGCTATAAAACCATCCTGATGTCGCTGATACTCTGGTGGCTAAATGTTGTTCATAGCACAAACAATAATAATTCATCAAATTAAAATTTTAACATTTATAAATAAAATGTACTATATATTTTTTAATACATTTTTTTATTTACATATTTATTTATTTATTAATTATTTACTACTTTATGAATATAATATACACTGGTTTTTTTATGTTTTAAAATAAGTCTCTTATTCTCACCAAGGCTCCATTTATTTGATCAAACATGCAGTAAAAACAGTAAAACTGAAATATTTTTAATTTAAAATAATTTTCTATTTTAACATCTTTTAAAATGTAATATAAAAATGTAATGAAGTTTTGAAAAAGTAATAGTTTTGTGGAAACCATTACTTTTTTTTAGGATTCTTGATGAATAGTTCAAGTAAAAAAAAACAGCATTTATTTGAAATATAACACTCTAACATTATAAATGTCTTTACTGTCACTTTTGATTAATTTAATGAGTCCATGCTGAAAATTTCTTAAAAACATTTCAACATTAGTGTACAGTAATATCCATTTTCACTCTAACATATGTCAGATTACAGAAATAAAATGGCTTGTAAATCATATTGACTTGAAGCTTGGGAAATTAAAAGGATCTATAGTAAAAAAGATACTCCTCCACAGCACTCATTATAATCTAACAAGGTAAATGAATATGTCAAGCACTTGTATAGCAGCAATATGAGGGCAAAAAAACCCTACTCAATTTCTGTTTCTTTTTTTTTTATTCAGAAATAATTTGTCATCTCTCACCCAATGTGTCCTGTATCCCATAGTATCTGAGCTGCAGGAGGAGGGGATGAACGCCATTAATCTCCCCCTGAGTCCCACACCTTTTGAGCTTCATCCTGAGGACATCATGCTAGGTAGGTGAACCCGTAGCCTCATTATTCAATTGATGCTCGCTCAGGTTAATAATATGCCCTTACACCTTCCTCCTACCTGTCTCTTTCTCTTCCTCACAGAGGAAAATGAAGTCCGCACCATGGTGGACCCCAACTCAAAAAACGACCGAAAACTCCAGGAACTCATGAAGGTTTGTGTTCAAAACCAGAAATGTAAATTCTGTTATTATATATATTTACCCCCATGTCGTTCCAAACCTGTCCGCCCAAATCAGGTGCTCATCGACTGGATCAACGATGTTCTGGTTGGGGAAAGGATCATCGTGAAGGACCTGGCTGAAGATCTCTATGATGGACAGGTTCTCCAGAAGCTCTTTGGTAAACAGTCTCTGCTTATTTTACAGTATGGCTGCTTTGGATTGGTTGTATTTGACCAGATTTACTAACAGCTTGCGCCAGCGCAAATGGTCTTTTGGTGTTAAAATAGTCCTGTCAGGATTTACTAAAGACACACAGTGAAGAATTAGCGCTGAAAAGGCATGGACACAGTTATTTTTGCGCCTGACCTTATTGAATATGCATTTCTAGGAGTTTCCCTTTCAGACACACAGTTTATTAAAATGAATCACGCAGCGCGATTTACTAGAGCTTTTTTTTACTAGATTTACTTGAGCTTGTCAAATTACTGGTATTTGCGCCATTATTTAACGCCCAAAAAAGCATGTCTTAAAGCAGGCGGTAATTTGCGGTAATTTGCGCTGCTCTTGGTAGATTGCGCTGGTCATTATGGAAATGATCTGGCTGCGTCTGTGTTCTTTAATGTGTGCATGTTTCGTAAATCTGGTCCTAAATATCCAAGACAGATTTTCTAGAGACCACCTCCTCTATTCTTATTTGGCTTTGTGTTTCCATCCTGTAGAAAAGCTTGAAGGCGAGAAGCTGAATGTTGCAGAGGTGACTCAATCTGAGATTGCCCAGAAACAAAAGCTGCAGACGGTTCTGGAGAGGATCAATGACGCTCTGAAGGTCTCCACCAGGAGCATCAAGTGGAACGTGGACTGTAGGTCCCTTGAGCTCCAGCATGACTCATTCAAATGCTCCTAAATAAAACAAGTGTTAAACATAGACCTGTATTGGGCATTGAGTCTTAAAGTGTCCTCTTAGACACACTGTGGTGCACAAAACGCTATTGATGGTGTTCCTTGTAGCTTAGAGCTTCAAAGGCTTGGAAAACACTTAAGGTGATGTAACAGTGTCTTTTAGTGGATTTCAATCCCTCCACTTGTGTGGAAGAGACACTAAAGAGATTGCAGGTCGTTTTATGAGGCAGAGAGATTTATGCGCTATTGATTTTCATTTTAAATGGAGGCGAACATCAATCCTGTGTCCTTAAGTAACAATTCACAGAGCTGATGCTACATCTCAGCTTGTTTCGTGCCAATACTGGGGCCGGCTGTATAAAAGGTTTAGACTTGTCTAATAAGTTAGTCATCTAATTTTTTCCTTTAAGACTGGTCATATTTTTTTGAAATTCAGTTACATAAGCATAGATTAGTCTAAAACGAATCCAAAAATAAGACCGATTACCCTTTGCCTAATTGCTAGTTGGTCAAACTCGTACTTAAGTCACTGTCTTAACATGGAGGCTAAGTTCATGCAACTGACCCCTGGTTTTAGTTCATACAAGCAAATCTAGGTAATGGTAAGACCTAAATGTTTTTTTTTTTTCTCTCTCTTTTTTGCTTTCAACACCATTTACTAGCGGTTCACGCTAAGAGCATTGTGGCCATCCTTCACCTGTTGGTGGCGCTCTCACAGCACTTCAGAGCTCCCATTCGCCTCCCTGACCATGTGTCCATTCAGGTGGTTGTGGTTCAGGTACGTACCTCTGTTTTAGACTGTACTGCTAATAAATCTTTGTTTTTATGATGCTAGAAGTCAGCGAGTCTTGTTTGCCTTTAAAACACTCTGATAAACTTCAGACAGATTCTCCACAAAATCACACAGAAAGGTTCATTTGTTGTTTTTGACCTGTCCATTTTGATCAAAGTATGTCTTTTGAAGAAAAAAAAAAACCGAGTCAGAATAGGAAATGCAGTTAGCAAGTAACACTAGCTTACTGATAGACATTGATGGCATCTGTCTATTGCCTTTTGTCTTAATTTCTTTCAAAGTATTTTTGCTTAACTTTGCTATTGCATCAATACTAATGGTAATAGTTAATATTTTCTTGCTTCGTTTTGATTTTGAACCAAGTGTGGAAGGTTACAGTCTTCAATTTCTGAAGCTAATTAGCTTCAGTAACTCGATAAAGTTGATGTTTTCATCTGTACATTCAATATTTACTTGTGTTCTTTTGATATTGGCTTAAATACTCATGATTAAAGTCATTATTTACTTGCTTTCATTCCATATTGAATCAAATATGGATTGTTATAGTCAGATAGCCTCGATTTCTAAAGCTAATAAGCTTCAGTAACTGAGGCTAGCTTGCAGATTTTAGTGATTTAACTTTTATTTTCTCGTTTATTCTGCTTTTTATCTTGTCTAGCTTTCGATGTTGAATCAAATACAGATAGTTCTAGTAACACATCTTGCATTATTATATCGATTAGTTATAATTTGTAAGTCATACATTTATATATCTATAATAAACCATTCATGTAGGAGAACGGTTTTGAAAAACTATCTTGTATTTCTCCTGTTGTGCCAGACTAGAGGAGCTCATTGTTTTCCCATAACAGATATTTTGATAGGACAAACGAGAGCGGTTCAAGTCTTCTGGAGATTTCTAGCATATTCTGGCTTCACATTCAATCTGTTCCTTTTCTCTTTCTCTTAGAAACGAGAGGGCATTCTTCAATCCCGTCAGGTTATGGAGAAGATCACTGGCAACACAGAGTATGTCAGTGCTGCAACCCTAATTTCCAAAAGTCACCTCCTTGTGTTAATAAATGTGTCAATATCAGGGTTTAATAATCTTTTGCACCTTTTGTAATGATTCCTTTCATATGTTTCAGTCATTATGCGGTAGATCACTGATTACAAGATGCCGTTTGGATTAGCTTTGGCATTGTTTTGTCACCTTTTGTGTGGAGACACACACACACACACACACACACACACACACACGTATGTGCACAGCTGACCGTATAGCGGTCCAGCAGGCACCTGGCAGCTGGAGAGATAAGTGTGTGTTTTTGCACGTGTTTGTGGAATACTTCCTGAGGCTGTTATCACACACACAGTAGCTGCTGCTGCCCAGGCTGATGGCTGGCAGGAGTGATTAGAGAGTGAGGAGGAGGGGGCCTCATGGGGAGGAAGCCCTGTCCAGGGCTGTCCCAGACTTGCCCGATCAGTTTGATCACCCTTCCACACACCCAAATGGCAGCCGCCTTTTCTGCCTGGCTTTCAATGACTGTAGAATTAAGAGAGATAAATGACCTCCCATGTTGTACAGGAGATCAGTGAAATGCCTAACTCTCATTGCATGCAATAATAAAATTCTTGACGATAAATGACTGTTTAATAAAATTCTAAACAGACAAACAAATACATAAAAACCATTTTAAATGCTATAAGCATCACAACCTTATGATGTATAGTGTATTGCTATTCAGGATACAGGATATTCTTTTTGAGATTTGCTAAAGATTTCATTTAACAATGTTATTAGCCTTTTTATAGATTAATTTTAATTGAGCATTACATGGAGGCAGACAATTCCATATCAACAACTGTTATATTGATGTTATGTGATGATTTTCAATCTGCATGCTTATGTGTGTGTTTGTTAGTACCAGGTTCAATCATAATTTAATATTTCAATAATAATAATTTGATGTTTTTTGTGTTCATAGGGCATTATCTGGCAGACATGGTAAGTTATTAATTTCCATTTCGATTCCAAAATTCCAACCCACTACTGTTGAAAAGTTTGGGGTTAGTAAGTTTTTGAAAGAAATGAATGATTTTATTCAACAAGGATGTGTTAAATCAAGTGACAGTAAGACGTTTATAATTTACATAAGATTTCCAATTAATGCTGTTTTGAACTTTCTATTTATCAAAGAAAGTGTATCAAGTTTTCCCCCAAAATATTAAGCAGCAAGTATTAAACTTTCACGTTAATAATAAAAAATATTAGTATCATATTGGAATGATTTCTGAAGGATCATGTGACACTGAAGAACGTAGAAATGGCTGCTGAAAATCAAGCTTTGAATAAAAGAAAGAAAAAAAGACACTTTCATATTAAAGTTAGAAAGCAGGTTTTTTTTTTTTTTTTTTTTTTTTAAATAATTACTGTTTTTACTATGTTTGACAAATTAAATGCAGGCTTGATGAGTATAAGACACCTTTTTTTTTTTTTTCTTCAAAAACGTTTACAAATCTTAACAACCCCAAACTTTGAAACTTTTTGTTTAAAAGCTGCAGTCGTGTTTCTAATTACTGGATCTGTTCTTATATTTAGAGCGTGATGCGTTTGATACCTTGTTTGATCATGCTCCTGACAAGCTGAATGTGGTGAAGAAGGTATGAAAGAGCCAGAATATTAGCCGAATTGACATACTTAGACAAGACTGACCACATATGCATCTGTTTTCTGCAGACTCTAATCACCTTTGTCAACAAACACCTGAATAAACTGAACTTGGAAGTAGCTGAGCTGGACACACAGGTAACACATGGGTCAGCACAATAAATATATTGCTAAGCGATGAGAAATCATGTGTTACAGTGATTTAATCAAATAGCAGAAGCAGCAGTGTGATAGAAGACCATTGGTTCAATATTAAGCGAAATTATGATTCTGTTATTCTAATTATGATACAAACCTGTTTGACTGTGCTTTACTGTGAATTACAATGGGAACCGAAGCTTTCAAGCTTCAAAATGAACACACAGTCACCATAGAAATGTAATTTAAAGTTTCTCATTCAATGTGGATTCTATATTTCAGGTTTTCTGAACCCATACAATAGCTTTGTTTGGAAATATTAAAGTCGTTACTCTACGTATATTTTTGTCAACTGTTTACAAATGCCAAATATTACATATTAATATTTTAATGAATTAAAAAGATCCTAAATGATTTCCTGTTAATATAAAATTACAGTCAAACCAAACTTTATTCAGACACCTTCAATATTTCTCAGATTATCAGAATTTATTCGCTATAGTTTAGAATATGGTAATAAAATATGACGACAAACTCGTATGATAAATTCATCTTGATAATGTCTCATAACTTTGACCTGACCATGTTTTGTTACATACCTTTCTATCAGAATGTCAAATCAAATTTTTGGTCCTCAATTTATCAATTTTACTGCTAGTCCACTGTATGAAAAGAATTTTTGGGTATAATATGTCACAGTTTACTGTATCTTACTATCCTCTCTTACATAAATGAACTATAGTGTCCTGCACCCACTAGTAAAAAAAATATCAAAAATTAAATCTGGTGTCTGAATAATTTTTGGTTTGACTGTGTATTATAATCTAAGTATACACAATATAAATAAATAATACATTCTAAAATATAAGTCTCTTATGCTTACCAAGGCTGCAATTAATTTTGTGAAATAGTTTTTAATGTATTTTAAACTGTAATTCATACATGATCCTTCAGAAATCATTCTGATGTGCTGATTTAGTGCTTGAAGTTGTGCTACTTAATATTTTTGTGAAAACATGACACTTTTTTTATAGAAAGAGCAGCATGTGTTTGAAACAGGAATCTTGTCACATTGTGTCCTCACTGACATTTGTTCAATTGAATGCCTCCTTGCTGAATAAAAGTAGTTTTAGTGCATCATGTAAATTTGTATTTCTCGATTTGGCGTCTGCGGCAGTACTGTGTTGTTCTGACTGAGGTGTGTTTGTAGTTTGCAGACGGTGTGTATCTGGTCCTGCTGATGGGACTTCTGGAAGGATACTTCGTCCCCCTCTACAACTTCTTCCTGACGCCTGAGAATTTTGACCAAAAGGTATAAATTAGCAGTACGTCAGCGGTTAGCGTGCTTCAGTATGAAAGCCACCCTGGTGTGCTGTGTTGAGTGTCATTGAGACAGTCCGCCCAGAGTACAGGCTGCTCACCTGAGTCACATCCAGCGGGCCCGTCCTGTGCCAAATGGGCATGTCGCACCAGGATGCATCTGTAATCTGCCTCTGCACAGGAAACGGATAAGTGGGGTGATGTGTAGCTTCCCTCTAATATCCAGTGCTTGTGTGTGGATTTCAGAGATAACTGCTTTAGGTCCATCTACAGTCCAGTTTGAGGAGGGGAAATCACTTTTTCTTTTAAACAGATGCCCTTCTTTGTACTTCAAGGTGTCACAATATGGTGTTTTCTTTCTTTCTTCCAGGTTCATAATGTGTCTTTCTCCTTTGAGCTAATGCAGGACGGTGGCCTGGAGAGGCCCAAACCCAGGCCTGAGGGTAATTACGGCTTTGTTTTCTCCAAATCCTATCATTGTAATTGTGTGGTTCACAGGCTATTTTAGAAAATTTTGTCTTGTCAGAACTGTACTTGGATACTTTCCCAATTCGCAAGTGTTGCTCTTTTAACCTGAAAGTACAGTTCTTATATGACGCATGCGAAAGTTTCAGAGATAACTGAAAAATCATTTAAATGAAATTAAAAGCTTTCTGGGTTGGCTTGCGTTGTAAATGTAAGTAACATAATAAGTACACTGCCGTTTGGGATTAGTTTTATTTTTAATGTGTTTTTTAAAGAAGTTTCTTATGCTCAACAATTTGATCAAAAATAAAGAAAAAACTGTAATTTTGTCAAATATTATTGCAATTTAAAATAGCAGTTTTCTATTTTATATATTTAATTTCACAGGAATACATTACATTTTAAAGTATATTAAAATAGTGAAAACAGTATTAGAAATTGAAAAAATATTTCACAATATTAATATTTTTCCTGTATTTTTGATCAAATAAATACAGCCTTGATGAGAATAAGAGACTCCATTAAAAAAAAACATTAAAAAACTTACTCATCCCAAACTTTTGAATGGCAGTGTATATATGAAAAAGTATATCTCGTACATAATTGTCTGTTCTTAAATAGTCTTTTTTTTATTCAAATAAAAAAAAGGTTTTTTTTCTATCCTTGAGAATAGTTTGTTAGAACTTTTTCTTTGCTTAAGAATATGTATTTACTTATTAATTTTAATTCAAGAATACATATGTCTATTTTCCTTAACAATAGTTAGTTAGTAGTTTTCCCTTCTTTTTGAATAGTTAATATTTAATTAGTATAGTTAAATAAGATGTAGTAATAATACAATAAAGTATGTTGTAATAATATAATAAAGTATTAATATTATAGTTACAATTAATATAATATTAAGTTATTTTAATCTTAAGTAAGATGTAATTAATAAAGACCTTCTCTTAAGCGCTAGTTTAACAAATCAGCAGTTCACAAGTCCAGCATTCATAAGTCACGCATACTAAAACAGATGCTAGAAACGCCAAAATCATGGCTTTAATTTCCAGGGAAAGCAAGAACTGACAAAATGTGTACTTTTAAGTGCAATGTAAGTTGCTTTTTATAGAAGAGTGTGTCAAATGCATAAATGTAAATAAATGTTAGACAAATACAGCTCTGTATACTATTAATTTATATTGTTTCAAAGTATTCTTTGTACTGTGTGTACATTTGGTTGTGTGTTTGAGTATGTATTGAATGATTTTCAGGTTAAAAGTGTGTGTGTGTGTGTGTTTGCATTATGCCGTTCAGAGTCCTTGAAGAGTCAGGTACATTATGTAGCATTGCATAAATCCACTCCATGCTATAAATCAATCCAAACAAGTACTGGAACTGAAGAAACTGTGCACTGTATCTGCGTTTCAGCTGCTCAAGAGTTTTTCAGGCCAAGACGGTTGGATCTGTATGAAAGTTATCGCAAAATGAGTCTTTTTTTTTTTTTTTTTCTTCTGTTTTGTTCCAGATATTGTGAATTGTGACCTAAAATCAACACTCCGAGTCCTTTACAACCTTTTCACCAGGTACAGACATGTGGAATGAGCTAAAACGGGAAATATGTCTATGTGGACCGCTATTTCGTGTTTTAATGAGGCTGACAGACAAAACATGCTGATAATTATTGTGGAGTATTGTACAATACCCTTAAGTGACTAATAATTGTGTCTTAAGTATTTTTTTCTTGTCATCTAGATGGATTTAAAAGCACTAAAGAAATAACACTATGCATATAAATGTTTTTGATAACAGATGATGCGTCAGCGCTGTATAACCCATTTGAAAAGTATTCATCCTAAAGTGCCTAAAGAGACATATAAGAGAAAACGCCCAGATTGCACTACACATTATATCACATAAAACACTATATTATCTTGCTTCACAGTATCAGCTCTTTTACAAACTCAAGCCCAGCAGGAGCTGCGTTAGATTTAAGGCAGCGGTGTTTCCAAGTGGATGTTTGACCAAATAATTATTTTAGTTGTAATGAGTTGCTGTTTCACTGCGTATCTTAATTTTTCAAGGCTGTCCTGATTTCTGTGCTAATGTTTTTATATCTGTCTGCACTTGCATAGTGTATTTGCATCAGCCAGAGAGATTTTCACTCGCATGCTGTTGTCACACAAATTTGGAGCAGTTTGTTGTTTTGAAGAACTCTGAAACCCGATAGTCTTAAAACATGGCGACTCAGATCATAATTGGGAAAAGATTGTATTTAAACTGAAAGACAAATTTCATTTGTAAATTTGTGGAAATATGCAGTTTCATTGCAGTAGAATCATGTGTAAAATTCCATGTCCATGTTTCATCTCCACCTGAAAAATGTTACAAAATCTACATTAAACGTGGATGAATCATCTAGCCCATTGTGATTCAGATTTTATCTTTCTATTCCATTTCCTCCCTCTCTGCCGAGCCAAAGGCTGCATTCTTGAGTGCTGTACTTTAAGTCGTCTTGTCACTGATAGACTTCACTTGCTGGAACAGATGCTTACGGCGTTCAAAATACTACAGGGATGACCAGCAGACGGGGGCTCCCTTTGTCCTTATTTAAGTGGAAGGCTGTTTGGAGGTAATTCACTTCCATTCAAAACCAGTGCTTGAAAAATCACTTATTGGATTCATTCAAATTGCAGCAAAACAAAATGGTCTAATTTTGATCTCTTAAACCGTTTCAGACTCCATGCACTACAGTGTTTGAGATTCACAGTTTTTGTCCTTTTATAACCATGAATTAAATCCCAAAAACATTCTTAAATGGAACATCTTGAGTTGAGTCACTCTCTGTACAATCACTGTTGGTTTAAACAGAAGAGAAATACTCTAAACTTGTACAGATTTTTTTAAAGCTCTTCGAAGGAGCTAGTTTCATTCTTCCATTTTCCAGAAAATTACTTTTCTACCCGAAGCGCTGAAATTCTTGTGCCTGGTTTGCTGTAGAAAATTCCATATCTTTGTGTATAATAGGACGATTTTGCATTTTCTAAAGAAAATAACTCACCACAACAGTTCTAGGGTGGTCTGATATGCTAGTGCCTTTTTTTTAATGCAGGTCTTTAGGGTCTTTTCAGCGGTTTTATGGTCCCAAGTCAAAAATGGTAAGTCTGAACACTTGGAAAAGTGCATTTGCAACATTTGGTCCATTTGCTTTCAAACCAATCAGCTTTCTTTTTCATTCACATGGAAATCCTGAGGGGGAATCCGTGTGAAATTCCAGATTGTGTGGATTCTTGTTGAAATGACTTGGAAACAACCTTAATATTAAACTTCTCCTCATCAAACCATGTGATTTTGGGATATCATTTTTGTAGCGCAAAAAGAAAATGTTTCACTATACGTAGCTCTGTTTGTTTAAAATATTGGAAAAGATTATAAATGGAACATATATGATGTATTATACAATTTTCACATATAATGACTTCCTGTTATTACACAAGCAGGTGATTTGTGTAATCTAAGAGAGAAATTACAGAAAGGACACATGGGTAATTGACTGACCTGTGCGTAATGTCCCAAATTACAGTGTTTCCACCATTAGATTGCAATTATTTTCTCTTTGTAACATTTGTTCTCTCTTAATCTTAATGTTTTCTTCTTTAATTCTCTTGCCTCTCTCTTCATCTTTCTCACTTTTTTTTTTTGTTTCACTAATGATCACTCTTACTAACATGCTTTAAGAGTGCTTGTATTTTTAAAGGTTGAGAATGACAAAGGTGATGGAGGAACCGAGAGCTCAGAAGTGAATGATAGGTTCGATGGAGCCCCATCTATCTTTTTCGGTGTCACCTGATGAGTCAGACCCTTAGTGTGTGGATTTTCAAAGTTACGGTGGCTTGAAATTCAACTGAACATCAAAGGTAGAAGAGCATTCATCCTGAACATCAAACATGCCTCTGAGGGCTCCGTTTATAAAACATTCACAGGAAAGACATGACCTCCAATCAAGAGCATTTATACTCGTTTTGACTGTAGTTGCTTCATACGGACATTTAATCAAATCTGAACGTCGTAAATAAGAACAATTCATGTTCTATTTGACCCATGTGCTCCTTTCTCAGTGAATATCATTCTCGGGAAGAGAAACGCTCAAGGTGTTCCTCACTGTTTCCTTTCGTGCCGTTTTTTGATTGCGTCCCTATAGAATGTGAGAACAACATTCTGCTAATGGCAGGCTCAGGCACGCTGGCTTGCTCTCACGGGGTAACAGTAACAAGTTAACAAGCTGCTTCATTGCTTGTTCTTCAGATCCAATTATATGACCATTTAATTACACTCCATCTCGCTCCTGCTCTCTCCTTTAAAAGCACATATTGATTTTCAAGGATTTTCACGTTTACCCTTTTTGTTTGCCATTGCTGTGGCATGTGTTTGCTGAATGTATTTGTCATGTTTCAATTTTTACTCAGTTAACAAGTGCTGTTTTTGATGAGAGCAACGTTTTCTTCATAACCTTCAAAATCAAGCCTCTTTTTTTTATTTTAGTGTTATTCACACTTATGTTAAATTAATTTAACCAATTAATTTATTTATAAAAATCAGTAAAATTGTGAACACACACACACACATATATACACACAGGTTTCCATTTTCTATGGAGACATTCCATAGATGTAATGGTTTTTATACTGTACAAAACTGTATTTTCTATCCCCTTACCTTAACCCACCCCTCACAAAACTTTCTGCTATTTTAGATTTAAAAAAAAAAAAAGTATGATTGAGATAAAAAAATGTGTGTATATATATAAAATCCGTTTTTCTCATAGGGACCAAAAAAGTGAAAAATGGACAATTTACTGTCCTTAACGTACAGAATATGA
The DNA here is from genome assembly GCA_021397915.2 of Tor tambroides. NCBI lineage: Eukaryota > Metazoa > Chordata > Actinopteri > Cypriniformes > Cyprinidae > Tor > Tor tambroides. Next base: position 59,632 of record JAFVLL020025699.1, on the reverse strand, counting down.
GGTACATACATCATCTCACATCCCTTTCAAAAACCTTTTTTTTTTTTTTTTTTTTTTGCCAGATTGATTATCATTTGTATAAGAACAGTTTTACTACAAATGCTAAATGTTAAACTATGGTTAGTGTAGCAATGTCATACTTTATTGTTTTATTTTATTTTTTGGTAGTAAAATCATGGTCGGTTAATTTCTATAAGGGATATAAACTTGCCCCCCCCCCCCCCCCCTCTAAATCTCTGAAAAGTGGGCTTCTGATTATTGTGGGCTTTCTTTTTCTGTTATGTAGAAACAGTCAAAGCATTTCATTGACAACAGCTTTTGTCTGCTTGTACCACAAGATGGCAATGGTACATATAATGATTGAGTATTCTTTTATCAGTGTTAACAACCCTTCTTAGGAAGTTTCCTTGAGGAAACTTTAATATATCTTTACACAATGTAGGCTAATGTAATGTAAATGTGTAAACATTATTGAAATTAATCCAAATGTAACAAGAAGCCTGAATGACTTTCTTTTGGACATTATTTAAGGAGGTGTGTGTGTGTGTGAGAGAGAGAGAGAGAGAGAGAGAGAGAGAGAGAACGTCATTGCCTCTTCTCTTTAGGCAGGAATGTAGCTATTTATTGGCTTTTTTTGACAAAAGTTTCTTCATATGACATTACAAACTCGTGAACTTCTCCCCAATTCTTTCACATTTGTGTTGTATCGCTAAATAATCATTGTTCATTGTTCATCATCTTAAAAGTGAAGGAATCTTCTTCATGTCCATGCACTGACAGATATGTTTAACTAGTGATGACAGCGTTCAAAGTCTACCAAGAAAAAACAGCATTTGAGTGCAGGCTGTGAAGGAGCGTTTCATTGGCTGAACCTACTGTTTCGAGTCTGGCGACGTTTTGGTTGGGAAAAATTCTAAATGTGTAATATTGACTCCTACGACTAAAATGTAATAACGAAACTCTACGGTAGTATTGTTTTTTTGTTTTGTTTTTTTATTTCTCGATAAGTTATGCCAGCAGTTGAAAAAAAAAATGTAGGGAAAACCTAAGATGAAGAAATGCTCTTTTAAAAGCCACTTCTTGTGGATGTTGTTTAATGAATTGATTAAATTAACGATTCAATAACGTGGCGCCAGTAGGTGTGACTTCAGAAAGGCCTTTAATGAAGGGATTCAAAAGATTCGAGTCACTGATGAATCAAAAATCCGCAGCACTTCAGTCACCCACTCAGCCTCGGCCCCTCCCACCGCCGAGGAGTTCTGCGAGTGACGTCACGCCGGCCCCGCCCCCAACGCAAACTCAGTTCCTCGCGTTCATTTCATTCTTGCCCTCATTCCGCGCATACTTCGCATCGTTGTTAGATACGCGGAATAGTCGCGCGCTCTCACTCTCAGTGATCAGCTGGAATTAAACTAGAGCGTGCGCTCGATCCGATTGCTCAGCATCAGACACATTTAAAAGACTGAGGTACGTTTATAGTACTAAGTTGTCAGAAGCGATGCGAAGTTGCCGACTCTATTTAGGTTCTCTGAAAAATTGCTTTGAAGTGTAAAAATGGTGTTTTATTTTTACTGTTAGTTGTGCTGACACTTTGTGTTTGCTGTTATGTATTATAGATTAATACGTAAATATTAAGAGAATAGCGGTTGTTTTAGTCCCAGTTTTTAAAAATGACAAGGCAGAAATAATCAGCCTTTCACAATGAAAAGCGAAAGAAAAAATCCAAAATAGACTGTGCCAGAGGAGGCAGTTAAATAAAATGATTCATGTTTTCCTTTTTTTCCTTTTTTGTAGATTGTGCAAACATCCGCGGAGATTTTCATCACTTGTGGAGGTTCAGAAAACACTTTTCCTTCGATCCCTGCCAGCTAGTTAACCACGGTTTCCTTGTTATAGTAAGTTCATATTTACTTCAATAGTAAACCTCACGCTGTGATTCATGTTTCTGGCATGTCTGAATCAGTGTCATTGATTTCTGGTTATTAGCGCGACCTCAGTGACTTGTGGATGTTTATTTGGTCGGGCTAACACCCCGCTCCCGTTTGCTTTCCTGAAAAACGCCAGTTTTGTGTACATAAATAAAGGATTAGGGAGAAAGTCCATGGTCCAGCCCCTGTTAATAATTAATCTGGACGTTTGAAAGCCCTCAGACTAAAATTAGCGCCTGGTCTGAGTCTGTCTCAAAACCTAGTGTGCTGCCTAGCTAGAAAGCATTTTGGGGCATCATTTGTATTATTTTGGGACCCATTCTGTGCCATTTGTCATGTTTAACTACTAAAAGAGTAGTTAATTACTCCCGCTGCATTTATTGCTATTTTCCAGTATAGTAAGACTGTATACATTTTCTTCACTTCTGTACAAGTCTGTATCTGCTATATAAATAACACATAATAGATATCAGCAATATAGAGAGAACTTTTAAAGGTGAAACTGACTGACTGGTCTTGGAGGGCTTAATTTTGTGCAATGTGTTTTCGCCATCATGAAAAGTTTAATAAATGACTGTACACTCTATGTGCTTACTATAGTTAGGTTTGCCTTTAGAGGCAGAAGAATGAATAGTTTTTTGCGTTTCTTTTTGTTGTTTCTTGTTTCCCCCTCTCCCGCTGCTGTCTGACAGTGGTTTGTTGTCTCTGATGAGATCGACCCCCTTCACTGTTGTCTTGCTCTTTTGACTTGCCAGTCTATTTAACTTATGTAAACAGAGTAGAGACCCTTTCCAAAACAATGCATATCACTAACAAAGTTTTCATTCATTTTTTAATATAACTGAATCAAAACCTAACAAGTATCTTGAAGTGTAATAAGGTATGGTCTAAAAAGTATACATTTTGAAACTGAAACTGACATTTATAAGCATATATGTGACCCTGGGCCTCAAAACCAGTCATAAGAGTCCATTTTTTTTTATTGAGATTTATACATCATCTGAAAGCTGAATAAATAAGATTTCCACTGATGCATAGTTTGTTAGGACAATATTTGGCCGAGATGCAACTATTTGAATATCTGGAATCTGAGGGTGCAAAAAATCAAAATATTGAGGAAATGGTCTTTAAAAGTTGTCCAAATGAAGTTCTTAGCAATGCATATTGCTAATCAGAAATTAAGTTTTGATATATTTACGGTAGGAAATTTACAAAAATGTCTCATGGAATGTGATCTTTCCTTAATATAATGATTTCTGGCATAAAAGAAAAATCAATAATTTTGACCCATACAGTGTATTTTTGGCTGTTTCTACAAATATACCCGTGCGACTTAAGACTGGTTTTGTGGTCCAGGGTCACACATGTGATCTGTACATTAGTTTTCTCCTCTCTGTAACTAAATCATGGCTTGTAAAGATTCACTTTATGTATAACACTGTAATATAACCTTTCAGAAGGAGAGAACCAACTGATGCAGTTAGTTAATTTATCTGTTTTCTCTTTCTGAAACTTTGTCAGAAGAGAAAAAAAAAGTGCCAGATTGAGTAGTGAGGGCTTCCTTTGGGAGCACGGGATTGTGGGAAAATGGGGGAAGGGGCCCTTCATTGTTCCTGCTGTTATTGAAGCAGGGGCTCGTGGAGCGGCTGAATTACTCCACAAACAGTCCCGCTCCCATGCTGACATCTGGTTTGCCACTTAAGCGCACCTGTAGGCTGAAAGATGCTAAACTGTGTGTATTCATTCTGGCTCTGGGCTGTTTCAGAGGAACGGCCATTTGTTTGACTGTTGCTGCCACTCACCGTCTAGCCAGCTCCATTGTTACGCCAGCAACAGGCAATAGTGGTGGAGGCACCATATGGCTTGTGTGTGCCTCGATGTTATCTGGTAATTTAGCTTATCAGCACTATTATGTTGTATTTTGTCCTTTCTTTTACATGTCTTTTTATGCAGAGAGGGTGATTGAGTAAATTTAGGGAGGAGAGACTGTGTTTACATAGCCAAAGCACAATAGTTAGGCACTTGTAATTAAAGCTTTGCTTTCCATACAATTTTAGTAGAAAATAAATGACACTTTTTGACTTCATCTAATGCAGTTACTAGATTTTTTTTTTTTTTTTTTTTTTTTTTGAGGGAAATTAATTTTTTTTTTTTTAAGTATATTTGAATATACTTTCAGTCAGACATTTGTCATCAACATAGTGAGATGTTTTGATTTTTCTTGATGAAAGGTCACTCTTAAAAGTAAAGGTTCTTTATTGGCATCAATGGTTCCACAAAGAACCTTTACCATCCATGGAACCTTTTCATTCCACAAAAAGTTCTTTACAGTTGAAAAAGGTTAAAATGTTCTTCAAAAATGCTTCCTTTAAGAACTGTTCACTGAAAGGTTCTTTGGGGAACCAAAACTGGTTCTTCAATGGCATCGCTGTGAAAACCCCCTTTTGGAACTTTTATTTTTTTGACATTTTTCGAAATAAGTTCAAAGATGAAGATGCCAAGTATTTAAGCAACAGGTGCTATGATCTGTACTGTATGAGGAAATTTAGTCCAAAAAAAAAAAAACTAAAATATTACTCCAAAAGAGCTTTCGGTGTAGACCTGTGCAAATTTGATCATACAGACTAATTTTGCGAGTTACATGTGTTCATTGCCATCTCATCCTTTTCTTTTGGCATGCATAATTACAAGTCTTGTATGATAACCGGTTTGGGGAGGGGGTGGAATACGAAACCCGAAAAGATTTGTCGGAGCAAAACGCGAGAGGGGGGCCTGAAGGGGCGACAAAGGAAAATTCATATGTAATGAAATTTGGGTTGAGAGTTTGTCAGCGGAACAATGGCTCAGTGGGACTGTGTGTAGCAGGGGCACGGGTGGCCGGCTTTGTTCAGGGAACACAGGAACAATAGGGTGTCCTCTGTGGCCTGGGGCAGCGGGAGGCCCACGCCGTGCCCTGAGGTAAACTCTGTTGTCACAAAAGGACTGCTCTCTCCACACGGCCCACCACTCCACGAGACCAAGGACAGCCAGAGAGAGACCCTTACTGGAACTCTGCCACTGACGTCAGCACGTCTGCTCCAGGCTCATCACTGGACGCCCTTTTAGCTAGCTTGTAAATGTTGCTGGATTTAGCTTATGGAAAAAATGTTGAGTGAAATCAGAAACAAAACAAGAAAGACAGAGAGAGGCTTGAGTGAAAGACACAGGACAAGTCGTTTTACAAAAGGGGGAAAAAACAAAAGAGGAAAAGTTTTTGAATGAATTACAAAAGAAACAAATAGGTACTATAGCTATAGATAGACAAACAGATGGTTACTTGACTGAATTATTGTGAAAGAAATAATAAATAGAATATGGAAAAGTTTTATTGTTCCTGCAAGAAAAAAATGATATATTAATAGACACATATAGACAAACAAAGAGATATTTGATTGAATTAAAAAAAAAAAAAAAAGAGTTTGGAAAAGTTTTATCAGGAAAAAAATCTTTAGAACGATAGATGCTTGAGTGAAATAGAGAGGAAAAACTTTTATCACCCCTGGAAATGGATAGATAGAGAAACAGACATGACAGCTTGAGTGAACTATAGTGGAAAGAAAAACATTAAATAGATTATGGAAATGTTTTATCATGCCTGTATGAAAAAAGTTGGACAAACCAATAGATATACCCTAGTAAAAAAGTGTGATATCTTTAAAAAAATGCATTTATTTCAAGCAAAGTATAGTTCAAATCTATTAACATATTTACTGATGTATAAGACTTACTGATATAAAAGTTGTAATTCAAATTTATTTGGAGTACTACTTGTGCACAATGCACATTTCTTAATATTAAGCCTAAAACATGTTTAATGTCACTATTGATGAGGATGTGTGATCTTTGAATAATATCGGTCTTTAAATGCAAGATATTTAAAGTGTACCTGAAATATACTTGTCATGTTTCCACTTCAGAACAATCAAATATACTTCTGTATATCTTTAGTTGGACTTCAGCACTACTTCTGCACAATTAAAGTGCATTAAACACAAAAGTAGTTCTGATTTAGCAGACTTTAACTACCTGTTTAGTATACCAAAATAAATGGATTTCAAATACATTTTGGTACATTTTAAAGTGAAAGAAAAAAATAAGTTTTTATGTCAATAGATAGATAGATAGATAGATAGATTCAGTAAATCGACAGTAAAAGAGACAGAAGAAAGCTAAAAACAGTGAAAATGTTCTGGGAATACACATAATAATGTTATTGTGTGTATAGATCATAGCTTTGAGGCTTGGTGATGACAAAAGAGCTTTTCTTTGTGTGTAGGTTATATTATTATCATAAAATCTGTTTTTCCTTTAATGTTTCCTCAGCTCAGTGGAAACGCCAGAACAACAGCTTAGGGAGAGTCAGAGCGAAATCAGTCACTAAATGAGTCAGTTCCTGACACAAACGCAAACCTCAGAGTTCCAGTTAAACAGAGCATTATTCACCTCCCGTAGAGCATTAATCAGAGATGGTCTTACAGTTTGTCTCTCCTGTATTTCATCCAGTTTACCATTTAGGGTAGAGTTAGTGCCTTGATCATAAAATACTTTTTTTTTTTTTTTTTTTTTTTGATGATAAAGTTAAAAAAAAAAAAGGCATGCTGCTGAACAGAACTAACAAAAAACAAAGCACAAAACACAAGGCACAAAAGCTTTTTTTTTCCTGTTGGGACAGTAGATTAAAAAAAAGACACCGCTGTGTCCTAGATGGATTTCAGGAGATGCCAAGAAAGGGCGAGCAATTCTGTTTTGATACTATTTGATCAGATGTACTGAGAGTTTTGAAAAGACTTTCTTCTGTGTTTATAAGAACCGTCTGTGTTCTCTGCGCGAAACCGTATCTGTGGTGAATCAGGAAGCGAGTGCGGTTCATGGCACCCTTTGGAGTAAATGTATTTGTCCCCTGCTGGACGGTCAGGAAAGGTTATGAGCAAACACTGGTCATGCTTCTCAGGAGCTCACACTTATTTGAACACGTCGTCTCTTCCATTTCCTGGAGGAGGCATTGTGGGACGGCGTGGGGAGAGTGGCACCCCAGGAAGACATCGGATAATAGCGGGGTCTGACTCAGCGAAAAGCAGCCTGCTTTAGAAGAATGGAGCCTGTGGAGTGATCACAGAACATGTCTGCCCCACAATAGAGGGGAGGAAGCCGGTCTGCTCCTGGATTGTCTTGAAGGAAGTGGACTTTGTGCATGGCCTCTGGCGCTGTAGTGATTGAATTTGGTCATTTAAGTAGGACATGGTCTTGAATGGACAATATATCGTACCATATCGGTTATCGGCGTACTTTTGTTTTACTTTATTGAAGGGATTTTTAGGGATTTATTAGTTGTTGTTTTTTTTTTTTTGTTTGTTTTTTTATATATTGATATATTACATTTAATTACACATGATCATTTCCTTTATTATTTTTAAATTCTCTTTGCTGTCATCTAATCTCACTTTAAAATTATTCTTTAAAATCACTAATAATTTAATACTGTTAATTTAATCTGTAGCTAATCTCCAAATAAATATTTGTTTTTATTCTGTACATTATAATGTTGTGATGCCTACATTTATTGTAGCATTTAAGTGGATTGATTTTAGTGTTTTATTTAAATTTATTTAGACACAATAATATGCAGTTTTAATATTGCCGATTTATCAGTTATCGGCCGATGTATATAGATTTTTACAATGTTGAATATTCATTGTTCGAGCTCATTTTCTCTATTTTTATATTTAAATTACTTTTGTCATTAAAGTGTTTTTTTTTTTTTTTTTTTTTTTAACACTGATCATTTCAACAGTATTTAATCATTTTTTCTATATTGATATATTACATTTAATTATGCATGATCATTTCCTTTATTATTTTTAAATTCTCTTTGCCGTCATCTAATCTCACTTTAAAATTATTCTTTAAAATCACTAATAATTTAATACTGTTAATTATAATCTTTAGCTAATCTCAAAATAAATATTGGTTTTATTACTGTACATTAATATATTGTGATGGCTACATCTATTGTAGCATTTAAATGAATTGATTTTAGTATTTTATTTTAAATTTATTTACACACAATAATATACAGTTTTAATATCCACCATTTATCGGTTACTGATTTTTTTTTTTTATTTTATTTTTTTTTACAATGTAGATATTGGATATTTATTGTTCAAGCTCATTTCCTCTATTTTTGTATTTAAATGACCTTTGCCATCATCTAACGCCCACTTAAAGTACATTTTTTGACAACATTAATCATTTAATAACACAAATATAATCTTTAGCTAATCTTAAAATTAATAACTTTTTCATACTGTACATTATAATGTTGTGATGCCTGAAATTCACTTGTAGCTTTGAAAACAATGTATTAATGTAATTATTTATTTATTTACATATAGACAAAGTAATATGAAATTTTAATATCGGCAAGTTATCTGTCAATATTTTTTTCGTAATTCATCAATGTCATTGGTTATATAATTGTGCATGCTAATTTTTATATTTAAATTACCGTTAAAATTAATCATTAGAAAATCTCAATTTTTATCCATTTTTCATAACGTACAATATAATTTTGTGATGCCTATAAATTGACTTGTGACGTTTAAAATTATTTTATTTATTTATTGACAGAAATAGTATTGAATTTTTAATAACGACTTTAAAATGGAGATAATAATCAGCTTATCTAGGCCTATATCAGCCAGAAATTTAATATCAGTCATTGTTCTCAACTGCTCATTGATTTTAAGGGCAGATTATGATAGGAATATTGCTCCAGAACCAACAAAGGGTGTTGTTCCTGAAACATGTCTTACTCATGTAAATCAGCTTTGTTTCTTTTACACTCACTCCATCTGATTCCATGTTGCTAAATTTGAATAAAAGTGAGCGCAAAACCTTTCTAGCATTATTGTTTGGTCAAGCCAGCTTTCTCTGCTCACTCGACAAGAACTTTCCAGAAGTCCAGCCGTCACTTTTAGGTCATTAGCACTTGGTTGAGAGGATTACATAGCCACAGGGAAAGCAATAACAACGGTGCTTACATGCCCGCCGCCCCTTAGGAGTCCATGCGGTGCAATTCACAGACATATTTTCGCTTGGATATTAGCGGGTTTGTATGACCTCCAAAATTGCATTGAATAAAGTCATAACCTGGGGAGCGAGTGAGCCAAGCTGTGCGGTTTCTGTTCAGTTGAATGAAGCCATGGATAGTGCATCTTTACATTGGTATGGTCTCTCAAAGACTTGTATGTTTTGGAAGACCTCCGCTTTAGCCGTCAGCATGACGAATAATTAATTTGAAGCACATGCCAGGTTTTAGAGATGAAGGTGCTGAAAAGGTTGAATTTTTTTTCTGATTAAAGATGCTTCTTTGCATATCTTTCTGAATAGGATCCACGGCCCTTTTCTTAAGCACCCTTCACATTTCTTGCATCTTCAAGACGTCTTCCTCAGATAATGATTTTTTGCAGTCTTTCTTTGAGGAAGGATTCTCTGGCGTGGTTCCTCCGCAGAAATAAAAGGACATGGTTTCATCTAACCAAATACTACACTGACAATCACAGTACAAGATGTGCTGGCCGCCATACAACGCATGCCATTGAAATGCAAAAGCCTCTCTCTCTCCGAGAAAGACTGAAAGAAGGGATTTTTAGGTCATCCTTAATTGAATTTCCTGGCTGATGACAGAGTAATATAGAGACTAATAGCATTGTGCATGCAGCTCGTGTCACCGCTAGAAATGCACTGGAGGAAGGCTCTTTGCGATCACTTAAAGACACTGGATATATGAAAACCCTTCGTTCATTATGTCTTCGCTTAATAACTTAATAAGCCTTCTCCGTTATGTCCTATGTAGCTCATGTTATGAAAGTGGAATAGGCTTACGAGGGTTAATGCAACCATTTGTTTCGATTAATTGAATGGAGCTTGTAGTGGTTACAACTATGCGCTTTTTCGGTTGTTTTTCCACTGAAGTCAGATCGTTTTTGTTCACTGTTGGCTCTTCAAGTTGCTGAGATGAACATTCATTGACATATAACTAACAAATATTTTATGTTGTACCTGTTACATGTGTATAGATCCGCAAATGTGATGATCTTTTGAAAATATGAAGGCAGCGATATATTTTCATGTATACTGGGTTATTTATAATGTGGTAAACATGGACAATAGTTTGTTTTTAAAACTCAGTTATTATTTTTTTATTTATTTTTTTTTAGCCTCATCATTGCATTAAAGACAAAAATATTAAAACATTGTTTATATTTATAATTATTTTATATTTTTATATAAGAATTTTACATTCGTCATTTTTCAACACATTTAGAAACATTTTTCATTGTTTTGTTTTTTTTGGTAATTTTCTTCTCATAAAAATATATTTGCGAAGCACCTTTACAGGAAAGAGTGCCAGACAGCACTGAATATAACAGAAACAAAAGTATGAATATAAATGATTATGAATCACACACACATGTACATATAAAAATTGTATAATATATTATAAAAATATGTGAAATGCAAATAAATTTGAATAAAATGGAAAAAGTTTTCATTCTATTTTTTTTATTGTAACTGTGTAGAAAAAATATAAATGCAGAGTAATTATAATATTTTATATATATTTTCTGTTAAAATATATTTAGTAATTTTTTATTTTTATTTTTACAGAAACAATCCAGTTGTTACTTACCTTTAACTAATCATAAGGCAATTACAAACATCTAAGCTACGACTAATTCCCGGTAAAATGTTTCTTTAATACATTTAAACTAACTGAAGCCGCAAAGTGGAGGCGAGCGGAAATGTAGTGGTTTTCTGTCGACCCGGCTGCCAACTTCATCAATAGGGAGCCACTAATGTGCAGACGAGAGCCGGGCGGTTCGATTACAGCTTCATTTGGTAATGAAGTGAGAGCGAGAGGCTCCCGCAAACGCTTTAAAGAGCTCAGCGTGATGGTTTGGAATCGAATAAAGCAGATTTTGTGATTTAGACACATGCAGGAGAGTTCACTAGCATTACGACGCACATGAGACCCCACGCAATCACTGTCTGTACTCACATACATATCATTACATTTAATTACAACAAGCTGGCGCTTTAGTGGCGTTCTCGCCCGTGGACATGGACGCACACATGTATACTGTGAGATACCCTCATCCGTTGGCAGCGAGAGTAGACCAGAGGGAGCGAGACAGCTGCCCAGGGTGGATGTGTGCCTCCCGGTTTGTGCGGGATCGCACCCATGCCTTTCGTTTGGCCGGCTGAGGCTGCCTGGAGGGTGAAGTGTATTGTAAGTGTGACCACAGTACATTGTTGCATGACTAATCTCGGCCTTCCATCTGCCACTGAGGCCCCAGCACAAGCACTGCGCTCTCCAGCATCAAGCACTGCCATATTGCAGCAGTCACAACATCTTGGCTTTGACTGGCACTCTACTACAGCAGAAGCGCCCGGGTGGACCCACTGTCCTCCGCACAGCTGGGAATTATGAGACGTTACATGTGCACACATAACGAAACGCAGAGATCTGTCCTGACGTCCAAAGCTGACGGCTTGTGCAAATGTCTTTGGTTTGAGAGGACTTGATTGTGATGCACGATGTGTTTAGTTTAAAGGGATGGTTCGCTGTGTCGTCATTTACTCACCCTCATGTGGTTCCAATCCTATATGGCTTTCTTTTATAAAACACAAAAGAGGATGTTTTGAAATTTGGGCGATTTATTTATTTATTTATTTTTCCTGATTTTATCGATTTAATTCGAATTAAAGTTTTGCCACGATTTTTTGTAAAAATTGAGGAACCGCGATTTTGAATAGAAATATTACCAAACATTAGAATTAGACACTTTGACAATATGCCGGGGATAACAGTAAAGAGAAAAGAACGATCCACGTGATTAACGCTAGGTGGCATTCTCACAGAACGCGCTTTTGTGTTGACAAAGATGCGATGCGGGCAGTTGAATAGGAAAAACATGCAAAAGATGCGAACGCAACAGTCAAACGCATCCATGTTTACATAAAAAAAAAAAAACAATGGAAAAGCAGCACAATCGAATAAAAAAATACAGCAAAGAACTACTACTATATGTTTGATGTTTCATGTTTGCATCATGGTGACAGGCTGAAAGCTGCTGTTCATTGTTTTTACAGAACATTTATAGTTAATTAGTCTACTGGTTGCTATCCCTTCAGTCATTTTGAATTTGAATTACTTTTTTTTTTTTAAAGCATTTTCCTCATATTATTTCTGAATATATATAATATGTATAAGACAAGTTTGTACAAAATGTTGTTGCAGTTCATGCATCTTTTCGGCAAAGATATTTAACAAGTGATTTGTTAAATATTACATCATGTTGATAACTTCATGTGTGCTGCACTTGGAATAGAAGTTTCTTTAACTAGAGGGTTAATAAAGAAAAAGTGACTTGAATCATTTTGTAGTTACATTTTCAAGTTGACTAGTTAAAAATCGTAAAAAATCGAGAATTGGTCAAACATTCTGAAAAAAAAACAACGAGATTTCAATTTTTTTGCCATATTTCCCAGCCCTATTTTGAAAAATGTTTCAATTTTGGTCTCCACTGACATTTTTCACAGGTTTAATCAGCTGTCCCTTTAAGATGTGTAGTTGTACTATTTTTAACTTGACGCGCCATCTTTAAAATGAAACGCCAGAGGTGGGATATTCATAAAGCAGTTTGCAATGCAATTCACTCTAAAGGCTCATTCATAGCAAAAACGCATAACTATAATGATAACTCGATTAGCGTCCAGGGGTCCGTTCTTCGTAAGTCGCTAACTCAGTTAGCTGGATTTGATTGTTGCCGATTTTGCTTGATCTTGGATCATTTGGTTCTTCCAAGCTCATCCTAGACTTGCTGTCATAGCAACAGGTCCTTAAGCTTAAACCTGCTCGGGAGCAGGCTTATTTAATGTAAACAGGATTAGATTGCATCTTTTTAAGCAGAATTGATACTTAATATCTGCCCCAGCCACTGCTACTTTATTACAAGAGTACCCTACTGGTCCAGGGACAATAATTTAAAATAATAATAATTTAAAAATCAATTTGAAAATAATATAATAATGTTGTGTAGTCTATAATACTATAGACACAGCCAGTTTTACTCATTGAAAGATTTAGTGATGAAATAATTACTTTATAATTGTATTGGAGTCTTACACACATGCTATACAGTTAATCTGAACCGTGCATTAATTTGAGTGGTGACAGCTATTATGGGAGTGGCTTGATGGAGCGCAGATAACTTGATCTTGACTCTTAAGAAACTTTAATTAATGCTGTCACGTAACAAATCTGCTTCAAATAAAAAATTAAATGAATTGCTAATTACAACATTGAAATAAAAATATAAAGCCTCTAAAAATACTAGAAATCGTGAATATAAATAACTGGGAATCATGTAAAAAAAATTACAAATACATTAAAAACAGCGCACATTTCATTTATCTATTATAACATTTATGTAGTTTTGTTCGCTTGGCTGTTTCCTTATAAAAGTCCAGAACTTTGTCAAGTTTTTCGTGTGTCTCTTTAATGATATGATATCATTACTTTGTCGTCTTGCTGCCAGCCAATCACTGCACTGCTGATCGTGGTTTCGAGTATCTATACATCTGCCCTTTTAAACCAACCCATGAACGCGCAATTATCTCAGATAACTCAATCCAGCCATACTAATAATCAACAACAGGTGTGTTCGAAGAACCGAAGTAGCCAGATCCTGATTAGTGCGATGATATCATCTTGGATGTGTCATTTGATCTCGGATGTAATAAACGACTTACGAAGAACGGACCCCAGAGCTGAGTGGATTGCTTACAAATTTTAGTCCATTACTGATTCCTAATTACATGATAAAAATTGGAGTTAGTAACGTAATCCATTACATTACAAATTTTAGGTAATATAATCGGACTACTTTTTGATTACTTTTGACCTAACTCGGTTATCACATTGATTATCACCTCAAATAGGGTAGTCCTGTACCGTATTGATATAAAAATACGAAGAATAAGAAACTATATTCCATTCGTTGTCATTAATAACATGAAGTGCGTTAAACATTACATTACATCAAGGTTTCCAAAACTGGGGTTTGAGTTTTATGAAAAGCTAATAATGAATGAAATCATAAAAATGTAAAATTAAAATAAATCTTTTCAAAATAACATCAATCAAAATAAAATACTTACTAAAAAATTAAATATTTGATTTGCTGCATATCATGTGACCATTAACCAACGTCAGAGTACAGTGAACATGCAAATGTGATAATTATTAAAATATTTGTTTTAAAATCTCAGGGGTATTTCAAGTAAATAAATTAGGTGAAAGAGGTTCAAATGGAAAAAAAAAAAAAGTTTGGGAAGGCCTGCATTACATGTACTGTAAATAAGAAATGGTGTGAATTTGTGCATTTTAATGTGTTTGAAAGACAAAAGCCTTACAAAGACAGAAATACATGGTTAAATAACCGACTGAGTGATCATTCAAATAAAAATGAATGTGTTCATCAGTAGTTGATGCAATGTTGAAACATTTCTTAAACCTGAAATGATATACCTTTTTGTAAGTCCAGTGGTCAAATGCAGTGTAGCCATGACTATTAACTGTGTGAAAGTGGAAGACGTTCTGAAGCAGTAGGCTATTTAAAAAAATGAACATTCAAAAATGAAAAAAAAAAAAAAAAAAGGAATTAGGTCGAATCAATCATTTCTGAATAATTTATTACTATTGTGTGATTAATATGTAATAATGTAATCAATTTAAAAAAGTAACTGTAGTCTGATTACGAGTGTTTTAAAATGCAATTTAATCTAATTACATGTCATTAAGTTTTGAAATCTGATTATGTAATCCAGATTACATGTAGTCAGTTATTACCTGACAATAACATTGTGTTTGTTAAAAATTTATGCTGCAGGTTTGTCATCTGGCGCTTTAAATGCTTGAGCTCTTTAAAGCAGGATGGATTCTGATCTGCTTTTCGGAAAGTGATCCTAACAATATCTTTCCTCCGTGTCAATATTGTTATAGTTGTATTGTGGACTTCGCTATTCTCATAGAATTAAAATGATTTTTAAAACTTTAGATTTAAAAAAAGATTTAAAAACGGGGGAAGTCGTGGCCTAATGGTTAGAGAGTCAGACTCGTAATCGAAAGGTTGCGAGTTCGAGTCTCAGGCCGGCAGGAATTGTAGGTGGGGGGAGTGAAGGGCAGCGCCCTCCACCTCAATACCACTGCACTGAGGTGCCCCGGCAAGGCACCGGAACCCATAATTGCTTCCCGGCGCTGGAGCAATATTGCCCACTGCCCGGTGCGTGGCATGTTCACGGTGTGTGTGTGTGTGCATTTGTTCACTACTCACTGTTGTGTGTGTGCACTTGGATGGGTTAAACGCAGAGCACCAATTTCGAGTATGGGTCACCATACTTGACAATACGTCACGACTTTCACTTTTTCACTTAAGGCCCATTCACACCATGATCAATAACTATAATGATAACTGTGTTATGCTGCAGTTTTGTCATCTGTCGCTTTAAATCAAGCTCTTTAAAGTGGAGTGGATTCTGATTGGCTGTCAATGTTCTAATCATTCATCAGCTGAGAAAAAAAATCCTTCTAATAGTGTTTCCAACGATATTGTTCCTCTGTGCCGTTATCATTATAGTTAAGTTGTGGACTATTCTCATTAAACTAAAATGATTATTATAACTTTACTACAGTTATTGTCGTTTGTGTGAACAGGCTTACTGCTAAAAATATCAATACTGGAAAAAAATCGAGAGAAATTAGTTGTTAAATCAACTCCACTAATCGATTAGTTGGTTGTTGGACAACTAATCGATTAGTCAGCCATCCCAGCTAGACAAGTAGGTTATTTATTGCATTAGTTCTTTTCTTTTGCCTTTCATATGGCTTCTTTCTTATTGAGTTTCTTTCTCTTTTGAAGTGTGAAGTCTTGTAAATTACAGGGAGGATGTGTGGTGTGTCGAGAGCCGCCTCTCTCTCTCTCCGATTAAACCATCACACTCAGGCTCTCTTTAATCTTCCGCAGTCCAAACCACCAGCCTGCTTTTGTTGATGCTAATTCAAAACTCATGTAGAATCTCTCAGATATCCGAGATATTACCATACAAGTAATTATAGCGTGTTCTTCTGGTTTGATCTGCTGGTAATGCGCAAGATCAGGGAGTATTTGCATGAAAGAAAACCTTCACTTGAGATAGACGCTCAGAGCTCGGCAAAAACGCTCTGATCTGAAGTGCAAACTCAGATATAGTGCACTAAATGTACAAATACTGTATTCGGTAAGTGTTTCCATGATGTGCCAGAAGTGGAAAACTACAGATTGCAGTGTAATTGTGGGCAAAGCCAAAAGTGCACACATGACTGTGCTGGAAGTGATTACAGTTGAGTTCATCTCCAAGTCAGGGAGATGATGTTTAAGAGCCCAAGCATTTAGCAGTTTGCAGCATGCACAAATTTTCTCTCTCTCTCTCTCAGCAGTACAAGTGGGTTTTTTTTTTTTTTCCAACGTCAGCATTTAGTACACCAAAAAAAAAGAAACATTCACAACTGTGAAGTGTTAGTGAGACACCCAGTCAGACACTTTTTCACACACATTTAGCTACTCAAATGGGGACTTGCAATAGAAGTTATTATTTTTATATACAGTTAATAATATTGTGAGCTTTCACAGCTGTTCTAATCTTTTGTCCTGCTGTAAAGAAGTACACTTATTTTTAGATGTTCACTAACACACATCTAAAGTACTGGATTATAATTTTAACTGCAGAGTGTGTTGTTTGAGATTATATTTAAACACATGACATACAAGTTTTAATAAAAAATTACATTAAAGTAAGTACAGTACGTTAAAGTACATTAAAGTAGTAAACTTTAACCACGTTTCAGAGACAACAGAAGAAATTATGAAATTAAGATCCCATAAAAACACACTAATGTTCAACCAATCGCATTTAATATACTCTGTTTAAAAGTATCTGAAGTGTGCGTCTTTGTAGACACAAATTAACACATTGTGAGCTATTGAGAATAGCTGGAGAGAAAAAGAAAGTGCACTAATTGTATTGAATGTGCATTTGTAGTGCACTTCACGTTTTAAACGTATACTTAAAAAACTGTACTTGCAGACAATAGGTATATAATGTTACTTAAATAAAAAGTAAAGTACTACAATTTAAAGCACGTTATAAATCCTTATGTTCAAATCTTTTGTCCTGCTGTAAAGAAGTACACTTATTTGTATGTTCACTAATATACTAAAGCACTTGATTATAATTGTAACTGTAGTATGTTATTTGATATTAGATTTAAAGCTAATAAATGTATTAAATTGCAACTTCATGTGTATACAAATGTCATATAAATGTGTAATTACAAATATATTTGAACACATGACATGCAAGTTTTAATGGAAATTACATTAAAGTACAGTTTTAGTTTACCATAAATGCTTGTCAGTATATTCAGTAATAAACTTTAACCACATTTCAAATACTCTGTTTAAAAGTATCTGAAGCGTACTACTTTTTCACAAGCTTCAAACACTTTGTCGACACACATTAACACATTGTGAAGTGTAGCCCACTCAAATGTGACAGGAAACGCATGCTAGTAGTTCTACAATAGGCCGCACTGTTTTGACTGGGCATTTCCCCAATTAGCGTAGCCGCTAGGCCAGATATGACTTGAAAACTCAAGTTTTGTAGTTAGTAATCACTCTGTGTTACCATTTAGATGAGATTTGTATGGTTTTAACACTTCATTGTTTACCTCAAAGTCATACGCACACACGCGTTTGATGTCGTGGCGCCCTTGGCTATTTATTTGAGCAGTTGGCTGCGATTGGATGTGATTTTCTGCCAGATTGTTGCAGTGTTTCCTTGATTTGTAGCATAATGGTTATAATTAGATTGCGATTAGCCGCAGCGTTTTTGCGCAAGCAGTTCTCCTTAAACATGAAACGTACTGTGTGGCGCTAATGCTTAACACAGTGACTCGTAGGAGTGATTTGGGTTAATCACTCTCTCTCTTAAGCTACAGGATCAACATTTGTCATTCAGCAATCTTCTACCACAAATTTAAAAGCTGGTCTGACATCATTGCCAGCTTGTAAGTGTTCCCTTCTAAGACAGCAGCTGTTTTGGTTTAGTCTAAGTGCCACTCCTAAATTAGCGTGGCTTATGTGTTTTCTCATTTCCTTCATGGGCTTTCAATCATGTGTTGATCTTTGATGTTTTTTATGGGTGATGAGAGAATGTTTTAATTGTTTTTAATGTGCTCAGTAATTATTATTTTTCATTTCCAAACCGCAAATAGATTCACTGTGTGAAGCTGTAAACAGGCCATTTTTGAAGATGTAATGGCATTGTTTAAAGGGATAGTTCACCCCCAGAATGAAAATTCTGTCATTAATTTCTCACCCTCATGTCGTTCCAAACCCGTAAGACCTTCGTTCACCTTCAGAATAAAAATTAAGATATTTTGGATGAAATCCGAGAGCTTTCTGACCCTGCATAGACAGCTACTCAACTGAAATGTTCCCAGGCACAGACATGTAGCAAGGACATCATTAAAATAGCCCATGTGACATCAGTGGTTCAACCACAATTGTGTGAAGCTATGAGAATACTTTTTTCCACAAAGAAAACAAAAATAACAATTTTATTCAACAATTCTTCTCCTCCAAATCAGGTATTTCGACATTTTGCAGAGTACCACGAGGCATGCACATGAAAATCTTAGTAGTGCAGGATGAGTCATCATTATATTTGATCCGTTTTCCCGCACAGACAACGTTGACAAATTCATTTGGAGTATACTAGCAGGTAGGGCTGCAAAACGATTAGTCGCGATTAATCAATTAAAATAAAAGTTTGTTTACATACTAGGGTATGTGTGTGTGTGTACTGTGTATTTCTACTATGTGTATATATAAATACACACACATACACGTATATATTAAGGAAAAATATGTTAGATTCATATGTAAAATATTTATATATATATATAAATTATATACAAGTGTTTACATTCAAAAACATACAAATATTTTTAAAATATGTACATATATATGTATGTGTATGTATGTGTATGTATGTATATATATATATATATATATATATATATATATATATATATATATATATATATATATATATAATATATAATATATAATATATATATATATATATACAATATATAATATAATAAATATATATATATATATATATATATATATATATATATATACACAGTACACACACATAATGTAAACATAAACTTTTATTTTGAATCATTTTGCAGCCCTACTAGCATGCAGCATTATGATCTAACAGACATGAACTAAAAGAGCCTGGGAACTCTAAATGGAACTCTGGATTTCATTTTGAAGATTTGCTTTAGCTGAGCTACATTCAGTATTTGTTTATTTATTTATCTATCTGTTTATTTATTTATTAAGCATCATTGAGATGCTATAGTTTTTATATTTTGAATTTTTTTTTATATTTTCTGTTTTAATTTTATTTAAAGTATTAGTAATTTTGTTGTATTGTCATCATGTATTTCAGTTTGTTATAAAAATGAGAGCCGTTTCCTTGGCAAATGGCTGAAATAATTTTATTTTTATTTTATTCACAATTATTTTATTCCAAGTAACGTTTTTATTTAGTTTTAATTAACTGTAATACCGGGCTACATTTTCTTATTGCTTCATTGTCATTACTGCATATACATTTGTACATTTTAGCAAATGGTTTTATTCAAAGTAACCTGAATTGTTAGTCAATTACTGTGATTTTGTACTGCATAATGGCAGCATTATGGTAATACTATGGTATTCTTTGAAGTATCTTGGAGTACCAAGATTAATACCATAATAAACTAATATGGCAGTTCTATGATTAAATTTTTATTCCTGTTTATCCCTGCTTGAATTGTGTTTTCAAAGACTTACGTTAGCTCTTGCAGAAAGTTAAACAAGACCAATCATTTGCCTGTTTTTTTTATTGGTTGCTCTTCCCAGGTCACTGTGCCTAGAGTTCTCCAAGCTCGGGCTCCGAGATCCCAGCTGTTGCCATGGATTCCAGCAGCTGGAGCGGCAGTGAAAGCGCCGGTGAGGATATCGAGAGGATGAGCGACTCGGCCGATAAGCCCATGGACAACGACGCAGAGGGCGTGTGGAGCCCTGACATTGAGCAGAGCTTCCAGGAGGCCCTGGCCATCTACCCACCCTGCGGACGACGGAAAATCATCCTGTCCGATGAGGGGAAAATGTATGGTGAGTTGAAAAAACTACAACAATTGGTTTGATTGCTCGGTCAGAACTTGAGTTTGAATCCGGAGTTCACATAAACCAGACCACCTTTTCAAGCATGAATTGAACCAACCGAATGAGCTCAACTTTGACATCAAACTGACTTTAAAGGGGTCATGAACTGAGAAACAAAAATTCCCTTGATCTTTTGACACATAAGAGGTCATTGTACTGTAAAAACATCCTGTAAGTTTCAGAACTCAAAACTTTGTTGTTAGTCTAAAAACAGCTTATATTGATGACAGTCAACCAAAACCACAGCTTTTTGGAATGTTCTCCATCTAATGATGTAACAGTGTGGATAAGCACCGCCTCCGCAGAAGATGACCAACACCTGCTTCGACATCACTGCATGTTTAGCCCCGCCCACCGATTCTACATCACTGCCTGTTTAGCCCCGCCCACCGATTCACGCATGTAGTGTTTACAAGAGAGGCAAACACGCAGCTCTATGCAGAAACCAAACAATAAAGATGCTCTGATCCAAACATTAGGAAAGAGTGGATGAACTTTATTTTTAATGAAGATCCAGACCGCATCAGTAAGAACTTGTTCCTTTGTTCACTTAATTTTACCACGGATTCGCTTACAAACAAGGCACAATTCGACGCAGGATTTTCAGAAATGATTGAAACTAAAAGCCGATGCTGTGTCGACTATATTGGATCTGACGGTAATGACGCAACACAAGTGTGAGTAACTGTTTTCATTACGTGATCACTGTTGCTTTCTCTTCTTACAAATGATTTGATATGTATTGAGTTATTTATGCGTTTTCATCTATGAGGAATGTACTACGCTGTCAAACATACACAACTATTAGCCAATCATAGCAGTGGGCGTTTACTTCTGAATCCTCCACGCCTATTCAAACAGAGCGTTCTGATGAGGGGGGTTAAAAACAGGACAGAAAATAGCCTATTACTTCTAAATTATGATGTTTTTTGATGTAAAAATCTTGATAACATTATAAGTGGACCTCAGAGAACAGTACAAAATAAAAAACAGAGGCAGTTCATGACCCCTTAAAATATAAAGGTTTTACAAACAGGCCTACATATTTTGACTAGCTATGTAACGTTATGACTGCCGCTGCTGCTTGTTTTGACTGCTCGAGTTGTTTGTTGAGTTTGGCGGGGAACAGGCTCATCAGAAAGTTCTCAGGGAAGTTGTTAGTTGTTTGTCCTCAGGGTGAGACGATGAGGTCCATCGGGCCTCTGAAACTGGAAAAACGGGACTCCAGCGGGCCAGGCGGTGGAGCAGGCTGGCTGTCCTGGGTTCTGTTGTAAAGTCAGCGTGAACCATTAGTTAGGAGCAGATGGTCGTGCGGCTGACACCAGCTGCGCTCCCAATCCCCCCACCTCATTCCCCAAAGCTCCCCCCCTCCCCTCCACGCCTCCCTCAAAGTCCTGGCTGAGCTGATGTCATGGAAAGAGGGAATACTGCTTTTCTTTTCTCTTAGGATATTGAACATGCTCTTGGCCTTGTCCATAATGAAGCCTCTTCACTCTGCTTGGACTTATATCCAGCTGTCTTTATTAGGAGCAACTCGGAAACCAAACAGTTGTTAAATCCAGATGCATGATGGAAAAAGTGGACAAGCTTATAAATCATAAAAGCACTCCTTTTTTGAAAGTTTTTTTTAATGGTTGTGGCCCGCCTGGGGTTGCAGGTTCGAATCCAACTTGCCATTTCCTTTGTCATTTCTTTGCCTTTTTCCAATTTCCCGTTCTTTTAAAACATTTGTGTTTAAGCAATTGGCACTCACTTTTATCCAAAGCGACTCACATTGCATTCAAGGCTTTTAAGTCATGCATTCCCTGGGAATTGAACCCATGACCTTGGTGTTGCAAGCACGATGTTCTACTGTTTGAAACCTTTCCTTTGAAATGTTGGTGAAACTTTACAATGAGAGTTGGCACTGACAGCCTTGTGGACAATGTGCCAACATATTGTGCAATTGCACTACGGGCATCCCAAGTTCGAATCATGGCTTGAAGACCTTACTACCTTACTAACTATTAATAAGCAGCAAATTAGGAGTTTGAGGCAAAAGTCATAGCTAGTGGTTTGTTAAAGGCGAGAATTGGACCTTAAAATAAAGTGTGACCCAATAATATGTGACTTATTTTCCCAAAAATACAGTAATCTAGTTTAATGTTTATTTCTATATATACTAATTTTCAACCTGTCAAGACGTGAAGATTTTATTATAAATGAACTTGAAGGTTAGGCTACATTAATAAATAGCTGCTCATTCTTAGTGTTTTAACTAATGTTAACAAATTTAACCTTATCAAAAAAAGTTTAATGCCAAAAAGTACATTTCTTTCCCAACAGACACCTGTTTGTTCCCATGACCACAGTTGTTTTTCCTTAAGGCATTTCCTTCTAAATAAATTAGCTGGTGTTCATGGTTTTTTTTTTTTGGGTCACTGAGGCAAACCTGTCGCCTCCTACGCCTCCGTCCGTGTAACATTCCTTAGCCTTGCGCTTTCCATCACCTTCGTTATTTTATCGTCCATAGCAACTCTTTGAGATTTAATTTATCTGCGCGTATCCATCATAGATCCATACAAGTCGTGATCCTGGTCTCTCCAGGTCTGCCAGCGCAGTGTGGTTAATTAGCAGCCGTCCCTATAGCAACCGCCTTTAATTTCAAAACAATATGTAGTTTTTTTTCCTTGTGTCGTGGCTCTGCTTATCTCACTGTTTACCTGAGGGGGCTCTTTAGCCTCACAGAGGCACGGAAACTAGACTCGAGCCAAAGACTTCAAGTTTGTTTGCTATAGATGGTACGAAACACTGTGGCAGCTGCCATGTGGTTTCACAGGTGAATGAAACACTTGTTTTTCCCACAAATCTTTTCTTTCTTCTGTTTTTTTGTTTGTTGGGGTTGTTTGTTGTGTGGTATTTCTCTTTTTTTCTCCTTTGCTAGATCAGTGCCTTCTCTGTCGACTCTTATATCATAAACCATTTGGCTCTTCTTTGCTAGTACTTATTTTAGGCAGAGAAAGCATGCCATATGTAGATTTGACAGCCCCCCGCTGGGTTCAGTGAAAGATCTAATCACACTGGTTTCACTTCTGAGGGGATATACTGTGAGGACTTAACATAATCTTAGCCAATTAATGTTTCTCAAGTGTTTTATATTCTGGTATCCATATCCACCTGCACTTTAGAGATGTATTATATTGTTTTCAAGCACAACTAACATACTTGGTCGTTCTGTGGTTGTATATATTTTAGTAAAATGCCCATCTTTGCAAGTGAAAGGAAACAGCTGAGAAAGAAAACACATGAGTAACAGTATATTGGATGCAGGCAGCTCTTAAAGTGACAGCAGTCTAATATTCCTGCTGTCTGTCATTCATGTTAATCAAACAACAAAAGAGAGAAAATCTCTCACTGTTCTTGACTAAATCACTCTTGAAACTTAAGAAGAAATATATATTTAACATAGTGAAGAATATGCGGTGTTTTATACATTTGATTACTTTATACAATGTATGTAGCATTTCTTATTTATTTGTTCTACTGTAGTTTTGTCCTATTGCTTGTAATTAGTTTCTTATACTTATTTATTCACTGACTGTTTATTTGTCTTCAGTGAGCTTGAGTTTTGTTTTTATTTTTTAATTTAGGCTAATATTAGTCTTTTTTGTGGTTTGGCAACACTGTGTATTGCCATTGATTTGCATTCATTCTGAAAATGTCATTTTTGAAGTATTTACTGTCAGATGTTCAAACAACATTTAGCATATGTTTTTATGACTTATAATTTGAAATCTATGTAAATCTGCTTTATGATGTTTAGCGTATGTTTGTAAATAAATACGAAGCCTAAAATTAATGTTATTCAGTTGCTGCAGTCTTTTCAGTGCCTTATTTGTGCTTGCTGGGTGTGTTAAAGTGCAAAATACCTTTTAATTTAATTTAAAGGACATTTTGTGTGAAGCTCTATTCATGCAAACAAAGCCTGAATCGTTCCTAATGTTAACTTATAGCACCATGTCATTCTGCATTTCATAATGGCAAATTGTGGTGTGCTCAGACAGTGATGGGCTTTGTGAACATAATGTGTGCCTCGGAGGATTGGAAATACAGTGATTTTAAGCTGTGTCTTTAACAATAGGATAACAGACCCGCTCTGAGACTCTAGTGCCAGTTTGGGCTATGTCACAATCAGCCTTTTTAAAATGTTTAAAATTGTATTTTATTTATATGAATTAATATATAATTATTGTTTAATTTAGATCGATATTGATTAATTATATATTGTGTTGTTGTTATTATTATTATTATTATTATTTATTTTTTATTTATAATCAATTAACAAGCTATTTGTTTCATAACTGAATAATTAAAACACTAAAAAAATAAAATAAATAAACGTATTTATTTTTGTTTATTTTTTTAATGATTATTATTTAGCTATGAAACAAATAGCATCTTTAATGTAAATACCCCCTAATAATGTGTCCAACTGATGTGAATAAAACTACCTAAAAACAAACCTAATTATTTAGGATTTCCTTAAAACAGATTAACTAAAACAAGTATTTTGGGATATAAACCAACTAGCTGATTTTGCAAATTTGTTGTTTGATTTTGCAACAGAAAAGTTGAGGAATGAATGATAAATGTTGCGAGCCAGATTCAAAGTCATGTTGCCCACGTCAGCATCCACAGCTCAAAAAATTATGATTTTGGATTGAACAGGACAATCACCGAACTTGTGTTATAGTCATATTAGATTCTATCTCCTTGTGATTAAAAATCATTATTAAAATAGTTTTAAAATGATAAATGAGATGGTGTTGCTGAAGATTAGACCCATAAGTGCTTACTCACTGTGCTTAAATATCTGATCTTTTAAACCCTTACAAAATCCCATTTCTGAATGACAAAGTGCCACACCTCCACCTACGGGTATGTTTAGAGACACAGAAAGACTTTCTTACATAATGATAAAGGCACAGGAAGCTTGTCAGTGTGAGATGTGGTTTGATGGCAAAGGAGGGATTCAGGTGGGAAACAGGTGTTTTCTGAAAGAAGTGTTTGCAGAATCGCACAGGACATTGCTTTTGTGTTAAGGGCTGTATTGTGCTCCAGAGGAGGTCCTTGAATGTGGGGCGTTTTTTAAAGAAGTCTTTACTTTTCATGGTCTACGAAAGAACTATGTATATTCCCACTTTAAACCCGTGCTTTGCTGCTTTTGTGTGAGGGCTGAGGAGTAATTTTGTCCATTTTCTTGCCCAGAGGTACAGAGTTTAATCATGTTTCTCAAGGGACGGCGTGTGAATTTGAAAAAGGGGTTTTGTGCAAGGAGGTACGGACTCCCGAAAGACCGGATGGACACAAGAAATGAGTCGTGTCTGAAGCGCATTAATGTTCTCATTTGGCTTTGATAGGTGTGAGAGGCCTGGATGTTACCTCACTGAGAGCCAGTTAGGAGACAGGACACAGCATGCTTCATCCTCACACCTCTTAACTGTTTGAGACGGATGAGTGATTGAAATAGACACTGATATCATGTTACAGAGAGTCCTTGAGCCGCATAATACATGCTATTGTTGCTCAGAAAAAAAAAAAAGAAGTTTTGTTCCTCAGTGTATTTTATTCTTTTCTGCTCTGAAAAACTGTTTTTGTACATAAAGCATGAATGATTTTTGAAGTCTTACCAAATATTTTGACTTATTTTTTTTTCAGTTAAGATGGTGCAGCTTGCTGAGGTGCTATTGCTTTTTCTAAGCAATGGTATGTATGAATTTCACTTGATGGATGATGAAATGAGCGAGATTTGGGGGTGATGTCTTTTGACTAGAATTTTTTTTTATTATGATTTTAAAATACTATTTAAAAAAGTATTATAATTATATTTATTATTATTTATTATTATAGTATTTATTATTATTATTAATATTATTATTAATTTGAAACTTGAACATCCTCTGATGTCATCCAAAGAGTAAAGATATGTACAGTGCCCTCCACTAATATTGGCACCCTTGGTAAATCTGAGCAAAGGTGGCTGTGAAAATAAATCTGCATTGTTTATCCTTTTGATCTTTCACTCAAAAAATTCACAAAATTCAAACTTATCATTGAAGTAAAACAACTGAAAGTGGGGAGAAAACCTCATGATAAAATAAATGTTTTTCTCCAATGCATGTTGGCCACAATTATTGGCACCCCTGGAAATTCTTATGGTAAATATCTCTAGAGTATATTCCCATTCATATTTACATTTTTTTTTTAGCATACCAGGGAGACTAGGAGCATAAATTGTCCAGCTATGGCTTCCTGATTTCAAATGATCTTAAATATAAAGAAAACAAGGCCAAATTCCCTTAATCGTCCATCAAAAGGAATAAAACCATCAATAAATTTCTGATGTGCAGAACAAGATTGTTGAGCGTCACAAAATAGAAAGTTGCTGTAAGACAAAAGCTTAAGTACTGAAAATCCACTTTTCCACAATCAGGGCAATAATTAAGAGGTTCCAATCAACTAAAGATGTTACAAATCTGCCTGGAAGAGGACGTGTGTCTACATCGTCCTAATGCACGGTGAGGAGGAGAGTTTGAGTGGCCAAAGACTCTCCAAGGATCACAACTGGAGAATTGCAGAGATTAGTTGAGTCTTGGAGTCAGAAAGCCTAAAAAAATATCAAACAGCCCCTATATCACCACATATTGTTCAGGAGGGTTTCAAGAAAAATTCTCCTCGCTCATCCAAAAACAAAATCCAGCAAATTCAGTTGTCAGACATGACTGGAACATCAAATGACATTGGCTTCTATAGTCAGATGAAACTAAAAAAGAGTTTTTTGGCAGCAAACCCACTAGATGGGTTTAGTACAAACAGGGATAAAAAAAAAAAGTACACCATGCCCACGGTTAAATATACTGCTGGATCTTTAATGTTGTTGGCCTGTTTTTCTGCCGGAGGTCCTGGACATCTTGTTCAGATGCATGGCATCATGGATTCTCTCAAATTTCAACACATAAAAACTCTAAAGCTGACTGCCTGTGTTAGAAATCTTATAATGGGCCGCGGTTGGATCTTCCATCGGGACAGTAATCCAAAACAAACATCAAAATCAACACAAAATGGGTCACTGAGCACAAAAATGAAGCTTTGCCATGGCTGTCCAGTCCTCCTGACCTGAACCCTATAGAAAATGAGTAGGAGGTGAACTAAAGGGTGAAGCACCAACATGGAGCTGTGAATCTGGAGATCTGGAGAGATTCTGCATGAAGGAATGGTCTCTGATCTCTTATCAGGTGTTCTCCAAACTCTTCAAGCATTACAGAAGAAAACTCAGGGCTGCTATCTTGGGAAAAGGACATTGCAATAATTGGGTGCCAATAATTGTGGCCAATATGAACTAGAGAAAGTATTTATTTCACAATACGATTTCTCCCTCACTTTCAATTGTTTTACTTCAATGATAGGTTAGAATTTTATGAATGAAAGATCAAAAGGATAAACAATGCAGATTTACTTTTACAGCCACCTTTGTTCATATTTACCAAGGGTGCCAATATTAGTGGAGGGCACTGTATATGTTTGTTTTATTTTATTTATTTTTATTTTATTTAGTGAAATCAGCAAGATTTAAGGGTGATGTCTTTTGACTAGAATTTTTTTATTACGATTTTAAAGGTTTTATAATTTATAAAGTATTATTATTATTATTATTATTATTATTATTTTTATTTTATTTATTTTAAACTTGAACAGCCTCTGTGATGTCATCCAAAGAGGAAAGTTGTTTTATATAGGTGTATATTTATTTCATATTAAAATACTACTACTAGTAATAATTATATTTTAGCAGCATTACTGTGAGACACTCTTATCATGAGCATCTTACTTGTGTGTAAATGAACACAGTGCTGCACTTCACACTGAAACATTTGTTTACTCAGAAATGTATTTAATCATATTGCAGCCTTTGCGATTTGACAGTCACGCTAAGCCATATCACGATTTCAGTTTTGATTAACCATGCTTCCTAGTTTTTGTTTTTGTTGTGACAGTTACTGTAAAACTGCATATACAGTGATGTTGGAAAAGTTGCATGTAGATAGGATGAGACCAGACTCCAAACATTTTTCTGCTGTAGCTGCAAATGCAAAATGGGTCATTAAAAATATAATAATTGAAACCATACATCTTATTTTGATGTATGTGATCATCATCACATTAAATACACATTAGCTCAGTCCAGTGTGCCTTTGTTATAGAAGTTTCTCTCTTCAATCTAAAAGTCATTTGGTTGTCGAGTTTACCTTGGCAGATAAACAAACTCCTTTTTAGCTCACCGTTCATGAAGTTTGCACTCAGTAACTTTATCAAGCAAAGCTAAATGAGGGAGAAAGCGAGAGGGAGTGAGTGAGAGGTCATTTGGGGTTGTTTGGATTTTCCATGTGAGATTTCCAGCAGGCCCTGGTGTGATGTTTCCAGTCGGCGCACCATGTTAGGACACAGTCAGACAAGCACACTTGCGTTCAGTTGCATGTCCCCACACACACACACACACACACACACACACACATACTCACTCACTCACTCACTCACTCTCTCCATTCACTTACTCACTCCTCTCTCTCTCTCTCTCTCTCTCACACACACACACACACACACACACACACAACATACCTCCACACACATCACACTCCTTACACTCCTTAGGCACACACATGCACAGGAAGCATGTGGTGCTCCCATTAAGAAAACCACTCCAAACTGAGTCCTTCCAGTCTGTTTCCAGTTTCTTTTCTATCACAGGAAGAGAAGCTTTCAGCGCTCTAGAGCTCTTTCAGTACCAGACTTTCGTACGTGTACGCATTTTCAAGACTTTTAGCATCAAGCATACTACAGTGAGCGGTTGCTGTGATTCCAGACTAACAGAGGCAGTACAAGTGTTTCCTTAGTTGCAGTGCTTCCTTCTGTCTGACAGTAAAGAGTAGCATTCAGAATCCATTTTGACATTCGTAATGTAAAGTATTGCTGCGTAAAACAGCATTTAAAGAGAATAGATTTAGGGCAGGACTTGATTTTTAATCTGGTACAAACTTGAGCAGCTTTGGAGATGTCAACCAAAGTTGTTTCAGAGATGGTGCATTTATTTTAGGTTTTACTTTATTTATTTTTTTTTTTATTGCATTTACAAATTTATAAAGATATATATATATATATATATATATATATATATATATATTTGTAATTTGTAAGCTTTGTTATTTGTAAACTTTTTTTGGTAATTTTATTTATTTTTTGTTCACTTTAAATAAAAAAAAATTAAATAAAACAAATCTAAATTAATGCTGAATTTTGTGACTGGTTATAATAATAATTAATAATAATAATTATTATTATTATTTTAATATAAATTTATACATATTTTTCCCCTCTCTTTTTATGTAAAAATTTGTAGTTCAACTTCAGTTTATAAATAAAGTTTGACTGGAACGTTCATAGTAATGACGAGGCTCACTGAATATATTTGATTTTTACCCGATTGCTTTCAAATTCATCAAGTATAATTTTTGGTCCATCTGATCATGTCCATGACTTTCCTCTTAGAATAGGTTTCTCTGAGAATAATCGTAGCGGTTTTGGCGGGATGTGGGGGGTGTCCACTGGAAAAGAAAGACTGTCCGTCACGCTCTCTTGCCATCTGGCCTTGAATTTCCTCACCAGACCCTCCCTCTGAAAATGGTTTGCGGACGGAGGGTGTCATCGTGTTACGGGCTCTAGCCGTCACAGAGGACAACTGGCTAACTCTAATCAGATGGTAGCAGGAGTGTGTGTGTGTGTGTGTGTGAATACTATCTGGCAGGGCAAAAGCTGGCCGCACCCCTCGGTCCTGCTCTCAGGGAAACACCTGCATTGAGCCTGTAGATCGTATCAGTGTAAGCTGACTGACTCCCAGAGAGGGGATTGTTCAGACCACCATCTGCTTTTAGGCTGACCTTTACTTATAACCATATGGCATTTTGTCGTTATTCAAATTTCATGCTCGTACACTAAATGAGCTGGTAGATGATAAGTCTGTTAGCATCAAACCTCTGCATGTGTAGCTGTGTATTTGGATCAAAGAGGATTGTTCAGAGAGGTGGAGTCTTTAACTTGATTGAGTAAAGTGTGGTTGAAAGAACTGAGGTGATGTTTTGGGATGTTTTGGAAAAATGTTTTTGAAAAAATATTATGATGCATAGTTGTTAACTGACCTGTCACATACTTCTGTTTTCTGTAACTCATCCAAATATAATTGTAAGTTAATAAATATAAATTATACTATAATCATCACATAGTTATTATACATTTTAATATTTATAAAAAATAATATTATTAATTTAGTTTATTTTTTTATTATTATTAAATTAAATGTAGTTTTTATAATAAGAACAATTAACTATAATATATTTTTATTGTTACAATTATTATTGTTATTGATGTTTTATCACCATCACTATTAAATATTGAATAGTTATAACACATTTGTTTTATAAAATATATTATTATTAATTTTGTTTATTTTCATTATTATATTTAATTAAATTTTTTAAATATGATAAGAGCAATTAACTATAATATGTTTTTATTATTATTAATGTTGTTGTTGATGTTTTATACATAAACATTAAATATTAAATAGTTATTATAACATTTTGTTTATAAAATATTAATTTAGTTATTATTATTATTATTATTATTATTAAATTAAATGTAGTTTTTATGATAAAATTAACTATAATATATTTTTATTATTACAGTTATTATTGTTGTTGATGTTTTATACCATCATATTAAATATTGAATAGTTATTATAACAGTTTATAAAATATAATATTATTAATTTTGTTTATTTTCATTATTATATTTAATTATTAAAATTTTTAAATATGATAAGAGCAATTAACTGTAATATATCTTTTTATTATTACAATGTTGTTGATGTTTTATACATAAACATTAAATATTAAATAGTTATAACATTTTATGTTTATAAAATTATTAATTTATTTTATTTTATTATTATTAAATTAAATGTATTTTTTATGATAATAACTATAATATATTTGTATTACAATTATTGTTGTTGTTGATGATATTTTATACCATCATCATTAAATATTAAATAGCTATTATAACACATTTTGTTTATAAAATATAATATTTTTAATTGTTTATTTTCATTATCAATAAATTTAATTTTATTTTTTAATCTAATAATAACAGTGTATAATATATTTTTTATTATTGTTACAATTATTATTGTTGTAGTTGATGTTTTATACATAATATCTTTTTAATATTTAATGATCATAGCATTTTTATACATAATCATGAAATAGCCTATTGAAAAGTTAACATTTTATGTTTATAAAATATAATATTATTAATTTATTATTATTATTAAATTAAATGTAGTTTATATGGTAATAACAATTAACTACATTTATTATTATTATTATTATTATTATTATTATTATTATTATTGTTGTTGTTTTTGTTATATATTTTATTATAATGTCACAAAATACTACCTAAACTTTTTATAATAATAATATATTTATTATTATTATTATTATTATTATTATTGACTCTCACAAAACTCCAATTTTTGCAAGTAAACAATAAACAACAACAAAAATACTGAAATATATAATTCTTATATAACATACTATGTATTAGAGATGCTTTTAAAATGATCTATTATCTATGCTTTTAAAAATATCTATCATCATTCTATTCTGTTCTTTATTGTTGTATTCACAACTTAAAATATAATGTAAACCTAGCTATAAATTGTTGCTCTCTGATGCCCATGGAACTCAGCTATGAATATTGCAGTCTCAGTTTAGACTCGTCATTCCTTAGTCATGGACCTCCTGCAGAAAGTCTTTGCATTGTTAGTTTAGGCCATTGTGTTTCTAATAGCAGCGCGAGAGCTCAGAGTCATCCATCAGGCCTGGCAGGGCAGCAGAGCCATTGTCCAGAGATCTGGGCTTTCTGTCCTGCCCGACTTCGATACTTTTCAAAGATTTGTAAGGGGAAAACCAAATAATTTTTCCAATTTCATCACTTTTCTGAGAGATATTTTAGTTGACAAGATGATTGCCATATGATGAACTTGAGTGAGTGAGCCATGTGTCTCAGCTTCTGAACAGACTAAACTCTCTTCAGCATAGAATGGAGACCTGAGTTAGTGTTACCTGAAATCAAAGCAAAGAACAAATGCGGCTGAGTTAAGCTGCAATGTCTATTGTATTAGCACTCCTTAAAGGGACAGCTCACCCAAAAATAAAACTTCTGTCAGTATTTACTCATCCTCATGTCATTCCAAACCACTGTTTCTTTTCTAGGACACAAAATAATTTTTAGACTGAATTAAATTGAAATCAAAGGCTTTCATTCAGTTTGTTGCAAAGACAATGGCAGAGAAAGCTGATTGGCAGGCCCATTTTGCGGCATCTTTCCCTCTGAAGACAGCTGAGTTCACCCTGCATCAGTGTGAGGTCCATTTATCAGCTCTGTTTTAATTGCAAACAGTGGGTGTTCCTCAAGAGCTGCTTTACTTGTGCTGATCAAGCTGATATTGTAATTTGATGACATTTAACCCTTTACGCATCCTCGTGGCTTTTGTGGCCTGCCCTCCGCAACATAACATCAACACTTTTGTAGCCGGCTCTAAAGATACCCCATCAGCCCCTCATGAGGTTTTTACTACTAAGAACTGTAAGTCAATTAGCCACATCTTGTACTGTTGATCAGAAGTTAGCCCCTTGTGTTTGCTTTTAACATTTTATCATCACTCATTTTCACTCGCTGTTGTTGGGTAAAGGTCTGAAACCTGAACACATTTCTAAGAGAACAACATTGCTGAGTCATCAGAAGATTCAGATGATTCACATGTCCTGTTATTGGTGGATCAGCCATATATATTCTGTTATTTATTCTATAATTACATAATCAATAATAATTCATAACACTAATTACATTAATATATCCACAAAAAAAAATCTATATACAGTATGTGTGTGTATATGTGTATATATATATATATATATATATATATATATGCATACATACATACATATATATATGTATGTGTGTGTGTATATGTGTATATATATATATATATATATATATATATATATATATATATATATATATATATATATATATATATATATATATATATATATATATACATGCAGTATGTTTACACACACACACACATACACATATATATATATATATATATATATATATATATATATATATATATATATATATATATATATACATACCTACATGATTTATACATCATTTCTAATAGTAATATAAGTAAATTATTAATTATAGTACACATTTCTTTTTTTTAACGGTTACTAAGAGTGAACATGAAGAGTCAAAATTCTCGGTTACAATTTTAATTAATTATAATATATTTTATATAGTTAGATGCGATTTAATATAATAAAACATTACCATATATTATTAAGGGTGAACATGAACGGTCAAAACCCTCGATGTTATCATTTTTAAATTAATTATAATATATATTATATAGTTAGTTGTGATTAATATAATATATAATAAAACATTACCATATATACAATATAAAAAATATATATTTAAATATAGTTATAATATTAATGTATTATATGTAATATAATTTAAAAATTGTGTAAAAAATAGTGTAGACATGTATGTTATTTATTATATAATTACTATTATAATATTAATCGCAAAATATTATTAATAATATCTTTTTAATATTACTATTATAATACAATTCATACAATTTATTTGTAATATACAATTACACATTCATATATATATATATATATATATATATAATTATTTTATTATTATTTTTTTTTATATATATTTAGTATTTTTTTGAGAAAATAATTCTTGTTGGTGATAGTTTGTTAAAATAACAATAGAATCATATGTATTGAATAGAGAGAGAGAATAAAGACAAAGAAATATATTTTATAATACATACACACACACACACACACACACGCATATATTATATTATTATTTTCTATTGTCTCATACAGTCACTGTACTGTTTGTAAATGAGTGTTGAGTAATAATCAGCTGTCATTCAGTAATTGTGTGCTGATGGTGTTGTTTATCTGATGTCTTGTTGAGAGTGAGCTGGTCTCTTTGATCAGTTTCTGCTTTGGTTTGTCTACCAAACTCCACAGGGGAGACTCTCAAAACTCAGCACTCGTCGACAGGCTCTCTCACTCTCTCTTTCTCTGTCCCTGTAAGTCCCCTTTCTCTCTGGAGGTTGTTTTGCAGGTTTGCCAAGTCCAGCTGAGCATGTTTTCAAGTGACTGAAAAGAATGAATTATGCAGCAGTAAGCATGCTTACAGCTGGCCGTTTGGAGTGTCTTTGATCTGAGAGCGGAGTGTGCATGAATGCCCGCATTGTGAGCGTACAGAGCGAGTGTGAGTGTGTGTACGCATGTGTTTGTGTTTGGAAGAATAGGGAGGCCCAGGTCTGGGTTAGAAGAGATTACACTGCAGGCACGTTGGGTAAAGGCTAGCCGGAGTAAATACTCTGACGCTGTGTGTTGGCTGACGGTCAGATATTGTCCTTGAAGGACTAGTTCACACAAAAATGAAATCATCTACCTTTATGACATCTCAACATGTCTTTTTGTCTGTGAGACACAAAAGGAGTTTTAGGAAGGTTCACACTGCTGTTTTCCATATAATGAAAATACATTTGGACTGTCAAGCTTCTAAAAGCACTGTAAGCTCAGTAGTTCATATTCACATTCACATTCACATTCACTTTCATAGCTCCATCTGCCAAGTGTTCTTAAATTCAGTATCATACGTTTATATGAGGAACAGACAATAAAGTTGGTATGCACTGATAACTTTGCCTCTTCCATTTCATTTGTTTTTTTAATGTTAATGTAGTGCAATTAATAAATACATTTTTAATTAAACTGATTTTTTGAATTATGTTTTTAATTATACTAATTAAATTTAACTTAAAAATCATTTATTTTCATTTAATTTACTGTGAGTTGTAGGCCAGTGACTGGCCAATGTTACACTGATAATCTTGCCATATCAGTGTTAATTTACTACGATTAATTATTTTTTTAAAATCAGCTATTTAATTTTATATAAGAGGAATATACAATAAAGTTATGCACTGACAGTCTTTGCCTCTGCCGTATCATTCATATTGCATTTTTAATGTTCATTTAGTGCAATTAATCATCTTTTTTTTAATTAAACTAATTAAATTCTTAATATTTTTAAATTATGCTAATTAAATTCAACTTAAAAATAATGTAATTTTAATTAAATTTAATTTAATGTGAGTTGTAGGGCAGTGACTGGCTACTGTTACACTGATAATCTTGCCATATCAATGTTAATTTACTACGATTATATATATTTTTAAAATCAACTATTTAATTCAGTATATGAGGAATAGAAATTTATGCACTAATAATCTTTGCCTCTGCCATATCATTTAAATTGCATTTTTTGTGTTAATTTAGTACAATTAAATTTAACTTAAAAATAATTTAATTTAATATGAATTTACTGAGTTGTAGAACAGTGACTGGCTAATGTTAAATGACATGAAAATATAACAAAGGATATATTGACTTCTGAGCCACTTTTAGTCTGTTCAGTGATTTACACAGTTGCCATAATATTGTTATATTGTATTTGAATTATCTTATATCATTTGGTGTAAGCCATTAATTGTGTTTATTATATATAAAAATAATTAATCTGGATAATTAAAAGCTTTAATCGATTGACAGACGTAGTTTTGTATAATACTTAAGCTAATTCTTCATGTATGTATTTCAAATACAATTCTAGTTGCCACTACCGGTGTAATGGTGAACCTCAAATACTGACGTTTTGCAGTAAAACAATAAATCAGTGTGAAGTCACTAAAATAATTTGTTTCAAAAATCTAAATAAAGGTTATATAATATTACTGTCTGTTAACAAGTATTTCTTCGTTTTCTCTTACAGGTCGTAACGAATTAATCGCCAGATACATCAAACTCAGAACGGGAAAGACACGGACGAGAAAGCAGGTTAGCGGAGCTGCTTCAAGTTCTGAGCGTGACATTAAATAAATAATGCTGATTATAGAGGCTATTTCCAGTAAACTCAGATTGTGACGAGCCAGACTTTGTTTATGGCTCCATCCAAACGTTGCCTCGCTGGCTTACTGCCTTCCCTAGTTACCAAAGCAGGTGTCCCTAGTTCACTGAGTGGACACCTGTTGCTTTGTGCTCTCAATTCAGTGCAAATCTTTACAATTTTATCGTAAAGTCAGTTTGACTTAAAAACTGAATTTTTAACTAATTAAATAGCTGATCACTTTCTTTCTGTCTTGTTGCTGAACAAATAATGTGAAAGGTTGTGTTGGATGTTCTGTAATTAAAGTGCATGTTTTTGTGGCTAATGGCAGGGGGCCTTTCATCTCCATGGTTACAAAATGCTCCTTTTGTGTTTGTGTGTGTGTGTGTGTGTGTGTGACCAGGTCTCCAGTCATATCCAGGTTCTTGCCCGGAGGAAATCCAGAGAATTTCACTCCAAGCTAAAGGTACATGCCAATCTTGTGTTTGCCACAGTATGTGTGTAGTGTCTCAGGCCATATCTGTTCTGAACTGTGTGTGAGTGTGTGTACGAGTGCCCTGCTGTTTGGCTGTCTGTAACCTAGATTTCCTGCTTGTGACTGGCCTGCTTAGTATGCAGTCAACTGGCTAACTTCTTTTCTTCTGCATGTTTGTCCGTTTCCTTCCTGTTTCGCACAAAAGTGTGTTTGTTTTGGAAAGGCGTCGCATGCACACTGAAATATTTAATATTGACTTGAGCAAAGTTGTTCAAGGACAATCACAATTTTTTTTTTTTTTAAATAAAAAAGAAGTCTCTTATGCACAGAGGGGTTAAAAATACAGTAAAACGGTTATATTGTTAAATATTATTATAGCTTGAAATACCTATTTTCTACTTAAATATATTTTAAAATGTGATTTATTCCTGTGATGGCAAAGCTGAATTTTCAGCATCATTACTCCAATCTTCAGGGTCACATGATTCTTCAGAAATCATTTTGATATTCTGATTTGCTGCTCAAGAAACATTTCTGTTGATTATTATTAATGCTGTGCTGCTGCAAAACAGTTGTGTTGCTTAATATTTTCTGGATACATTTTTATCCGGGATCTTCTGTTCTAAAATGTTCATTCAAACATTTTTCAGGATTATTCTACATTTAAATTTAGTCATTTTGCAGGTGCTTTTATCCAAAGCAACTTACAGTTGGCTAACATTCTATTCTAGAAAGATCAAAAGAACAGCATTTATTTGAAATGGGAATCTTTTGTAACATTCTAAATGTCTTTAAAAAATTTAAAGCACCTGTGCTGGATAAAAGTGTTAATTTATTTTTAAAAAATCTTACTGATGCCATATATTTATAATATATAATATAAACAGATAACTTATTTTTACATTTTTAAAAATTTTCAAAAATCATGTTTTTTATCATCAAATTTTTATTGTTTTATTGTGTTAGTTAGCTGTATTTTTAAGTTATTATTATTTAATCAAAACAACTCAGCTGCAGTTTGATATTAATTGGAATGCAGAATAAATAAAAAAAAAAACACGATTTTTGAACATTTTTAAACACACACACACACACATACATATATATATATATATATATATATATATATATATATATGTGCAACATTATGTATAGTGGTGTGTTGATGCTGATGTTGTCAATGGTTGACCTGAGGAGAGGAGGGATGTCAAAGATCGTGCTTTTGAGCAGCTGTGGCATCTGGTGGTTAAACAGCGAATGACAGTCCACTGATAAAACTATTAGTTTTTCCTTTTTTATTTTGGTGCCTTTTCCAAGGGAGAAAGAGGGGAATAAGATTGGTTACTCATTTTATTCGGCAGCATCTAACAAATGGCTGTTCTTTAAGCATATGCTCTCCAATACTTTTCAGCCTGCTTGACCACAATGCAACACATTTATCAGACAGTCTTACTGACTGCTGCTTTCATGCGCTGCAGCTGACTGCTTGCATTTATACAGCAAAAACAGAGCTCGCATTCTTCACACAAGGCCTGTTTATACACAAGTTTGTCAACAAGCATGAAAAGTAAATGAGATTTAATCACCACCTCACAACAAAAAGTCAAAACTAACAACATAATTTACATGCCGTGCATTCTGGAAGCTCACAAACCTTATCTAGTTATGGCAAGATTTAAGGGATATTGCTGGGCTAAAGTGTTTGTACTGTAGATTAAAAGTAATTCACATGTTCATATCTGTGACTCATAAAGCTGTCTGTGCTGAATTTAATTTCCTTTTTTACTGCTTTGAGTTCCAGACGTCTGCTATATGCGGTACTCAGCGCTTACATAAAGCTATTTAAGTTTTGTATAAAAAGTAAATAATTAAAGGTAAAGGTGACCCAGACGTTCTTTAGTTTATTCATTTTAACACTTCAAATTTTCAGATTCAAAGGTCAATGCCAAAACTATTTTCCCATTGAGCTTTTTCACAGCGTCAGGTCTTAAGACAAATTCATTTACAGAAATGATGAGACCCTTTGCCCTTGAGTCAGGGTTAGATTTTATTTCATCTAATAAAATAAATGAGGTTTTATAGCAGGAGCTAAATCTTCTCTGTGATGTGTGTCTTTGAAGGACCAGACCGTGAAGAATGATGCGATCAACAGGATGGCGGCCATGTCTTCGGCGCAGATCGTCTCGGCCACAGCCATCCACAGCCGGCTGGGGCTGGCGGGACTCCCTCGACCCACCTTGCCTGGGGCGACAGGGGTAAGAGATGCTCCAGACCACTTTAAAACCATTAGTGTCCATTTGAAGGACAAGCAGAAGAATATACCCATGCATCGGTATTGTTTCACACTGTAACGCTGCAATACATTTGACTCCTTTTCTAGATTTGGCAAGTGTCAACAGGGCAGCCTGGTTCCTCACAAGAGTAAGTGTATATAACTTAGACTTAATATACAGTGTCCAAGCAACTTGTGATAATCACCTCTCTTGTTCCTCAGTGTGAAGCCGTTCGCGCAGCAGAATTACCCCATCCAGACGGCCACAGCCATCGCTGGTGTGTATATTCATGGTGAACAGATGCCTTTGATACTTTTATGAATGTGAATACTCAGATGTTGTATTTTATTTAAAGAATAATTCTGGTTCTTATATTTGCTCAGATGAGCCACTCAAAGATTGCTTGCTTTGAATCAAAACAGCTTTGTTTGTTTATTAGTGGATATTAATGCATTTATTAATAGTTTATTAATGTAATATTATATTAATAATTTAGAATATAATTGAATTTATGATATACATAAATTAAGATGATACTTTTGCATTTATAATGTACATCAGTTAAAAGTATAGTTATGTTATATATTTATATATATATATATATATATATATATATATATATATATATATATATATATTAGGGCTGTCAAACGATTAATCGCGATTAATCGCA
Source organism: Tor tambroides (assembly GCA_021397915.2). Lineage (NCBI taxonomy): Eukaryota > Metazoa > Chordata > Actinopteri > Cypriniformes > Cyprinidae > Tor > Tor tambroides. Next base: position 19,694 of record JAFVLL020025699.1, on the reverse strand, counting down.
TCCAAAATAAAAGTTTTTGTTTACACAATATATGTGTGTCTTCTGTATATATTTATTTTGTATATATAAAGACACACACATACAGTATATATTTTGAAAATATTTACATGTATTTACATGTTTATATTTATATTAATATAATTTATATTATATAAAAATATATTTAATATATAAACATAACATATTTTTCTTAAATATATACATGTGTTTGTATTTATATATACATAATAAATATACAAGGTACACATATATATTATGTAAACAAACTTATTTTGGATGCGATTAAGTGGGATTAATTGTTTGAAAGCACTAATATATATATATATATATATATATATATATATATATATATATATATATATATATATATATATAATTGTAATTACTTTTATATAATTATAGTTTTGTTATAATAGTTTTGTTTATAATATATAAAAATAACAAAGAGAATATAAGATGTGCATTACTTGATGGAATAATTGTTTAATGATTGAAATATTAATGTATAATTTTGTTTATATAATATAATATAATTTGATTTATTTATATTACATATAATACGATACATTGCTTGGTGAAAGAATTATTAAATTATTCTTAAATGTTCATGTCTATTATAAGTTTGTTTGTATATTATATAAATAAAAGGCATACTATCTTAATATCTTATATTTATTAATATTGTAATATTCCTTAATTTTATATATATATATATATATATATATATGTATACTATCATGTTATATAATTTATTGTATTCTTACGTGGTGTAAGAATTATTCATAAAAAATACAGTATATTTATTCTATTTAAATGACTCTTAATGGCTCTGGTGTTATTGCTTTAATACATGACTTATGTTTTGAACTGTTGTGTTTGTGTGTGTGTAGCTTACGAGTCCCCCACACCCCTGTCAGCCGCAGTACCAGCGTGGCACGGCCGCTCCATCGGCACCTCCAAACTGCGGCTGGTGGAGTTCTCCTCCTTCCTGGAGCATCAGCGGGACCCAGATTCAGTGAGTCAGCACACATACCCACAACCACTGCAGAGAAGAGCAGCCTTGACCTGCTTTAGCAGCCGCAGCACTGCTACTCTAAAATACAGCTGCTTTACAGCTTCAGTGCTGAAGACCTACATTTTTTACACACAAGCACTTTTCAGCAGCTCTGCAATTTTTATTATTTAATAAACATTATAAAATAGTACGTAACATTTAGAAAAATCTATATTTATTAATGCTGTCAAAATTAGCGTTAACGCAGGCGATTCAGTTTTCCAGTTTAACACGTTAAAAATATTTAACGCGGGGTTAGGGTTGGCCACCCCACTCACAACTGCAGCTTCGGTCGCTTTTTTCTTGACAAGTATTGCGTTTATTTATTTCAGACACGCACTACACTTCACCTCAGCGAAAGGTGCGAGTCAAACGAGCGTCACGTTCAGCAGCAGCAGCTCTTAAAGTAACAGCTGCCAAATAAGCTAATAACCCAGCTGCTGTGATGTCTGTTCATCAAAGAACAAGAGAAAAAGATGAAATCAATAACTTTTGTAGCTTTAAGGATTCATCTATATTTAATTTAGAATTTAGTGTTTGATAATTCAATTATTGTATATTTCCTACTTGCTGAAGGGCACAGGTAAATATGACATTTATTATAATGGGTTTATGTGAAGATTGTTTTAAGTTCACTTAAATTAGAAGTTGTTATTTTTTTTAAAGTCTATATATATTAAAATTGATAGCTCTCAATTGTACTGTAATGCTGAATGGATATATTCAATGGCTGAATATTAGGGGAAAAAAGAATTTCCTAGAGACATCAGTAGTAGTGATGTATCTGTGACACTCACCTTCAAGTCATAAAATCATTCATATCAGTCATACACTGTCTTTATGTTGTTTCTACATTAATTTGAAGATTGAAAGTGAAATTATTGCAATATAAAAGTATATTTAAGTCTTTATTGTTAGGTGTGATTAATTTCAGAAAAAAATGTGCGATTAATTAGTTATTTTTTTTAATCAATTGACCGCACTAATATTTATATATGAAAATAAATATATTTTGTATCTTTATAATAAATGTTATAAAGTATACATAAGAAATAATACTATAGTAAATAATACAAAAATATCCATTTTTATTTATTATTTTAATTGCAATTTTACAATTTGATCTGATGAGTAATAATATTTAAAAATGAATCAGGCTTATTAACAGCTTATTTTGATGACTTTTAATCTAAATGAAAAGATGAATTTTAGTAGTAGTGCATGATTTTATTTGTATATCCTTGGTGTAGGTGAGCGATTACTGATGGTTTTGTATTTAGCCTTGGATCATCGAGCTTGTGTGATGCTTTAGAGAAGTGCAAATCTACTGACACCAGCTGCAGGGCATTTGGCTCTTATTAGAGAAGGTCATGATGACCGAGGTCACATCCTATGTTTTTCCTGATCCACTGATAATGATGGAAGCTCAAATCTCCACTAAACTCATTTCGAGCTCTGTTCTGGTAAACTAGAAGAACTCAGAAGTGTAGCTTCTGAACCGGCTTCTTATGATCCAGGAGTCATCCAGAAGTCATCCGACCGATGCTGAATGTCCTGTTTAAGCACTGATCTGACTACAGCCAAGACAATGAAGACAAAACAGCTTGTGTAGATTAAAAGTGAGACCCAGGAAGAAGTTTTGTGACCTACAGGTTAGCAGAATGCCTTGCGTCCGTGTTAAAGCAGACCTGTGTAATCGATCATGTTGGCAGGATCTCTATGAAATGCTTGTCCCTCTGGTCTGGCGTGACAGCGGCTATTAATCTTGCGTTTGTAGCTATACGCAGAACGTGTCGTGTTCTCAATACAGTCGTCCGGTCACACAAACGCTCAGCTTTGGGGAAGAGGTTCAGAAATGCCTCACAAATGCAATCTGAAGTGCTTCATTACTCACACAAACAATATTTGGGAATGGCATTTGAACTCCTTGAAATCTTTAAATTGTATAAAAAAAAAAAAAGTTTGCTGCCAAGCCAGCATATTACATGGGTATTCTTGCGCAAAATAAGAGTATGCAAGTTAATTTTCTATAGCGTGTAGTAATGTTGCATCGATCTAATTACATCTCTTTCTGCAGTACAACAAGCATCTGTTTGTGCACATCAGCCAGACGAATCATTCGTACAACGACGCGCTCCTGGAGACAGTGGACATACGTCAAATCTACGACAAATTTCCCGAGAAGAAGGGTGGGCTGAAGGAGCTGTTTGGAAAAGGACCTCAGAACGCCTTCTTCCTGGTCAAGTTCTGGGTGAGATTTCAGCATTTGACAGTTTGAGCTGTCATGCAAACAATACAATTAAAAAAAAAAAAAAAAAATTATTTTCCAGTCACATTCCCTCAATTACAGTTTCTGTAATTTACAGAGTGGCGTTATTGCATTGTAGTAAGATTTACTGTGAATATATTTATAAGTAATATGGTGTAAAATTAGTAAATAATGAATTAATACAATAAACCATAATTATTTTTATTTTCACTTTTGAGCTCTTTTAATAGAAATGCTTAATATTTAATATAAATGTCACCCTGGACCACAAAACCAGTTATAAAGGAATTTTTTTTTTTTTTTTAAATTGAGATTCATACATCTTCTGAAAGCTGAATAAATAAGCTTTCCATTGATGTATGGTTTGTTAGGATAGGACAATATTTGGTCGAGATACAACTATTTGAAAATCTGGAATCTGAGGGTGTAAAAAAAAAAATCAAAATACTGAGAAAATTGCCTTTAAAATTGTCCAAAATGAAGTTCTTAGCCATTCATATTACTAATCAAAAATTAAGTTTTGATATATTTATGGTATGAAATTTACAAAATATCATGACCTTTACTTAATATCCTAATGATTTTTGGCATAAAAGAAAAATCAATCATTTTTTCCCATACAATGTGTTTTTGGCTATTGCTTCTTATGAGTGGTTTTGTGGTCCAGGGTCACAAATACTTCTCAGATTAAAAGACAGCATTTTCAACACAAAACTTACATTTTTAATAGCTAATTATTAGTAGAGGTACCTCTTTGATTAGGGGCACATTTGACTTTGGCTTAAACAAACAAACAAACAAACAAAAAAATGTAATTTTTGTATTACAAATCACAAACCTAAATTATTTAAAATGTTAATATTTACTATAAATTCTAATAGAACCTTTAATTTAAACATCATTTTTATGATGGCTTTAATAGGACTGGGATAAGAGTAATTCCTATAATAATTCATAATTAGTTTCTTCCATTTTTATACACATTTTCATTTTTGGCTCCTTTTAATGTCAATTTTAATCAAATTTTAATTGTTAATAAAATTGTAATAAAAATGTTAATATTAAAAGATATCGTAGCCAGTATAAAACTTAAAGGTTCGATAGCTAATTATAAATATGAGTGTTTTTGAAGTATGTGCAATTTTGTGTTTATTTAAAAAATATATAAATGTCAATGTCATATTGATAATATTAATGTTACTTATTCATATAGTGATATTAATTTATTATAATTTTTAAAATATTGCCAAATATAAAACCTTTAAATATTATGAGTAATAATAGATAGTTGTTTCTTTAAGTACAGGCAATTTTGGATTTATTTAAAAATGAAATTTTTATATTAAATATAAGCTTTAATCATAAGCTTCAAATTGTTATGTGTGTTTAGCATTCTAATGTTTACCTTAAAGTTTATTTAAAGAATTTATTTAAATTTAAATGTAGTAATTATTTTTTTTAATGATGGCTTTTTATATTTTAATACTGAATCGAATCTGGGTAAAATCTATACATAGGAGATTTTTTTTCAAATATCTTTTATGACATAAAAGCACCCAAAGTGGCAGAAACAGCCATATATCAGCATTATGTAGATTTCAGCATCAGCAACCATCGAGCACTAGTCCCCTGCATCAGTTTGAATTGAGGCAGCTGAACTGGTTCAACACGTTCGCGTTTGATTAAAGTGCTGCGTTAAAGCCAGCAGTGGCGTATTTAATCCAGGGGCGGTCTGAATGTGAAACACAGCACGCGCTGTCCTTTAATGCTGCTGATGCTGGATTTGATAGAGCCTTTATTTGAACACCTGCCGCTCTGAGCAACAGGTGCAAGCGCATGAGCGGCGCAGACTCAAACACCGCTCTCTGGAGGTTATCACTTATACACTCTTGCATCAGACACTAGTTTTGGATGGGGATCTGTGCTGGCCTTGTTTATCTTTTACTAATGGGTGTTTTTAGGACAACAGCAGGAGTTTTTATTGTGTTTGATTTCTATGCGATAACCATATAGCCTATAAATCTCAGAGACTCTGCAAAAATGACATTTTTTCAACAGTGCTTGATGATGCACTTACTGTTTGAAAATAAACTTGCAAAAAAGTTTCTTTAAATGCAGCTGTAAAAAAAGACGCCAGTGGTTCCAGGTGTCTGTGGCCACAGCTTCAATTACCCGAAGAGTTTACTGCTGATTATAAATGCTTTTATTTATTAGCGTCTGGCAAATGACTCATTTATTTGTCCAACTGTATGCAAACCCTGGGGTGGAATTCAACACAGTTGCTTTTGTCAGTGTTTTCTCTCCATCTGTTTATTCATTGTCACTGAGCTTTTATCTGGTGTGTCCGCAGGCCGACCTCAACGCCAACATCCTGGAGGATTCTGGGGCGTTTTACGGCGTCACCAGTCAGTACGAGAGCTCAGAGAACATGACCATCACCTGCTCCACAAAGGTCTGCTCATTCGGGAAACAAGTGGTTGAAAAAGTTGAGGTGAGGAGTGATAAATAATAAATAAATAAGTTACTGTACTATATATATATATATATATATATATATATATATATATATATATACATACACACATTTTGTTTACTTATTTTGTTATATTACTATTAATTTGTTTATTAACATTTACTTTAATTTTTAAAGTTCATTTAATATTTTATTTGTAATACTGTAAAATTTAAAATCATCATAATGTAACATTTAAAATAATATACTGTTTAATTTTATAATATAATGTAAATATTGTAATATTTAAAATCATATACACAATTTTATATATATTTTAAATATTTTTAACTTAATTTTTCTAGTACTTTATCTGTAATATTGTAATTTAAATCAAATATTTGTATTTTTTTAAATTGTTAATGTATTTTATATACAATTATATAATTATATTTGCATATGTCATTTTGCATGTATGTAATTTTACAGTTATATTAATATTTAATATAATTTAAGTGTAATTTTATATAATAAAATGATTACAATTTACCACAATATTAACATTATTATACTATACTATATTATTACATTACACGGGTAATATATATATATATATTACACACACACACACACACAGATATATATATAAAAGAGATATGTAATTATAAAATGAAAAAAGTATTACTGAATATATCTTTTTGTGTGTGTGTGTGTCTCTCTTGTGGTAGACGGAGTATGCGCGGTTTGAGAACGGTCGTTTTGTGTACAAGATCAACCGGTCTCCCATGTGTGAATACATGATCAACTTTATCCATAAGCTCAAGCACCTGCCTGAGAAGTACATGATGAACAGCGTACTAGAAAACTTTACCATCCTATTGGTATGTCCTACAATTCCCACGCCATTTGTAAATGCACATGAACATGTATTCAGCGTCAAATGTGGTCTTGTGTTGCCGATTACTAAAAGCATCCATTCCTGCACTGTTCCCGCAGGTGGTGACGAACAGGGAAACTCAAGAGACCCTACTGTGCATAGCCTGCGTTTTCGAGGTCTCCAACAGCGAGCATGGCGCTCAGCATCACATCTACAGACTGGTCAAAGACTGAAGCTCCTCCACTCACACGAGTAACACTATGAGCACACAGCCAGCAACCCGCTGCCCACAGAGAGCGAAAAAAACTCAACAGTGTAGACTTTATATTCACTGAGGCTTTTAGGCTACACAGCTGACGACGGACTAAGAAAAGCCTTTGAATGACTCACGACCTCATTTTAAGCGGCTGTGCCTCTGTCAGTCCCGCCCAGATGGCTTTTGTCACGTTTTGGGTGAGGTCTGGAATGAATAATTGCATTATAATTTGTGTTTTGGTGTTTATTTTTCATTAACCTGTCGTGTGGGTGAAACGGTACGGTTTTGTTACGATGTCTGTTTAACTTGGTTGATGTTTTAAACCAACATTAATGTGTTTTTGAAAGAACGTCGCTTATAAAAATCGCATTGTCAGTACACAAAAGCTTTTTTTCTATTGTTCAACCTTTTATTCTCACTCTGACTTCGCCCCAGGTATTTTTTGACCTTTAGTGGAGTTCATGTTAATGAAAGAGCATAAAAGGTACTGTATTATTTATGTGGAACTACCTGCCTTACACTGCACATGGGCTGTTCCAGCATGACCTACTAAAACACTAAGAAACAGATCATTTTCTTACTTAAAAAACAACAACAACGACAACAAAAGTCAACCCTTAAGGCCCGTTCACACCAAGGACGATAACGATTAAGATATAGTTCCAAAAATCGCTCTCAGTATTAAAGAATAGCAGAGTCCACACCACAGCTATAATGATATTGTTGGAATCACTTTCAGAGCATTTTTTTCCAACATTGGCACCCAAACAGAATCAATCCTGCTAACGAGCTCGAAAATTTAAAGCAGCAGATGAGTGTGCGCTTAGAATAAACAGATGATATCATTCGCTGGTGTGGACACTAATATAGTTATTGTTCTTGGTGTGAATGGGTCTTAATCACTTGTTTATTTGTGAATTTTCTTTGCATTTAAAGCTGATGTAATTTTTTCTGTTTAAAATCCTCATATCGTAGTTTAATATGCAGAGGCTTGTGAGTAAAGCCATTCGTCAGTTAATTTTCGCGAAAACTAAAACAATTCCCTCAGTTGCGCTATGAAAATTCCACTTTGTTTTGAACGACCCGCCTAAACACTGACTCGACCAATGGCATGAGTTGGGGGCGGGGCTACCTGTTCCATCAATGACGTATTCCGAAAGCTATTTATTTTTGAAATTCCATTAGGTGGCGCAAAAATGACGTACTTCAGCTTTAAGAAACTAGCGCGTTATTTCTTCTCATATCAGAACAGGCTAAACAAGAAAGGGAATTTACATAGTAAAATCACCAAAGCATATCGTGCCTTAGTGTTTATCATCCTAGACTTCGTCTAATCGTGAGTAAAAGTAGGTAGGCTATATAACCTCACATGAAGTATGTTTTGTCAAGCCAGTCTAAGCGAAGTAGGTCACACCAAATAAACACATTCTATCACTTCTGTTCACACCAAGTGAAAGCTACATGTGTTGAAAGTGCCTTTTGTGTATTTTTCCAGCTCTGAAAATTGACACACAAAAAAAAAAAAAAAAAGAAAAAAAAAAAAGTGAGTCAGATTTGGATTCTATCACCATAATGCCTTTGACATTTTAAAAGCGGGGAGAAAAGAATTAAATCGAGAACTGATAGAAAGGCGTTACTGCACTCTCATTTTGATGGAAGGATATTTTAATTTTAGTAGGAATCAAATGATTTTAAGAAAGCATTTCGTTTTGGTGTCATGTATATAGCGGAAGGGCGAAACTATTTAATATACACAAAGGCATCAAGTAACGAGACTGATGAGTGACAGTCCAGTGCTTAAAGAGCCGTCATTACTCTTGGTAAAATGACTCCTGAATCTGAATCAAACTCTTGATTTCAGTCTTATTTACCACACAAGATTGTGTTTTGTTTTGTTTTGTTGTCAGCCATGTTTTGCAGAGTCTCTGTTAGTGAAATGAGCATTAAAAGAGAACACTAATGTATTTGACGCAGTTCTTGTCTGTTTGTTTTCAGTAAGAGAACATTTTGTCCGGAGAGCACTGAAGTTTGGTAGCTTTTTTAAATAGGTGGACTCATGTCAAATAATTGTCTTTGGTTGTGTATATTTTCCTTGAGGGGATGAAAATGAAAAAATAAACTTTTAGTGTTTGTACTGCAAACTGTTTTGCCTAGCGTTTCTGTTTTCTCTCCTGCACTAAATAATTAGTGGCACGTTTGTTTACACACACAAGAAATTTATCACAAGTATGAACGACAAGTGGCTTGTTTTGAGTTCGCTGGACTTTTGAAGAACATATGTAATGGTTTTTTTACGACCACTAGGTGGCAGTACATTGTAAATAATGACACGCTAAACTACCCTATTTCCTTCAACGTGCCACCCTATTTTACACATTTCTTTTTACAAAATAAAATTAATTACATATTAAATAAACAATATACAGTCTATAAAATGTTAAAATTAATATTTATAATAATTATAATCGCATGTTGTTATTATTGTAATGTCACTGAACATTGAGCACTGGACCAGTGAAAGAACAAATAAATGTTGATGATTTTGTCCATAACTCATAAATGGTCAATAATATATTATTTTGTCTAAATTAATAAAAAGTAATTAAGCAAATAAAATCAATGGTTTTCGATGCTACAAGTGAATTTAGACATTACATTATAATTTACACTGAAAAATTCATTTTTCATTAATTTTCAGTTTGCTGAATATTATACACACACACACACACAGAGAGAGAGATTATTATATAATTATAATATATAAAAAAATTATCATCATCATCAGTAGTACTACAGACATATGTCGACAGGTCTATATTTGCACAGCAGAACTCTCGATTTAATCCTGATGGCTTATTTCACCAGGAAAGTTGTCTTTTGCCCTCTCTCATCTGGGGATATTACAGCCTAAATCCGCACTGACCGATGGGAAATCTGAACACGCACAGCTGGACAAAACCAGTGTAGTGATTTACGTTATAGTCACTGACCTTTTTCAGACTAACAATAATAATAAACCTCCCTCTACTAGTCAACTACTTTCCAGGCTTCAGCCTACAGTATGGTCTAAATCTCATATTTTATCAAATGTACATTACGTCATGAATCGATGTACTAGCAATTTAAAGAACTAGTAACACCAGTAATATTAAAGATTATGGGTTATATAATGTTTCATATAGGCTATTATTTGTTGAACTGTGTTCTCAAAGGTATTTTTATATCATGTTAGGCAAGTTATTATTTTTGGGGCAAGTTGTCATTTGTTTTAAATGTTACACATTTATGCAGTTTAATTACAAGGAATTCCCAAACGTTTTGGTCAGCCAAGCCTCTTTGACATGAATATTTACTTTAAAAAGTCTTGAGATTTTAAGTTAATAGTTCAATAATTTAACCACACATTCAGTGTTCCCATTTGGTTCATTACATGCAGGTAAATTAAGAAAACATGTCAAGATTTTTGTTTTATTTTGATTTTTTTTTTTTGATTTTTTTAGGTTAGCCTACTTTTTTATGCTTTTCATGCTGATGCTGCTTAATCCATGCAGGTAAACTAATCAAATATATAAAAAATATTTATGCATTATTTTGATTTTTAAAAATAATTTTATATTTCTATAGCTTTTCATTCTCTGATTTTAATGACATGCAGGTAAACTAATAAAATGCTGACTTTTTAGTAAGTGTCATATTTTGATTTTTTAAATTATTTTAATTTTACATTTTTATGATATAATTATTAACTTTTCATTCTCTGATGCTGCATAATGCATGCAGGTAAGCTAATAAAACATGTCAACTTTTTTATTAAGTGTTTTATTTTGATAGTTACATTTATTTTTTATTTTATTTTGATATTTTTATGATGTAATTATTAGCTTTTTTCTCTGAATTTGGCTAATGACCTGCAAGTAAACTAATCAAATGCCAACATTTATAGCCAGAATTTTGTGTTTTATTTTTGAATTTTATTTTTACATTTTTATGAAACAATTATTAGCTTTTTTTGTGAAATCGCAACCCCCAGGGGTTGATGAACCCCAGTTTGAAAAACCTTGAACTGCAATATTTGTTAGTCAAAACAAAGATTCAGTATTTTTGTGTTAGTTTTACAATTTGGGGTGTTTCAAAAATTACTTTGTCATACATGGTTGTTTTGTGTGTTTACATTTTGCTGAAACGCCTATACAGGTGGTGTAATAGCGGGTTCCATTGTGACAACATGCCCCGTTACTGGTCAACATATGTTCAATGATTTTTTATTTATTTTTTTTCTATTTTTTCACAGTAATGCTGGAAATGTTCAGATGCATTTCTGCTTACACAGAAATGCTTTCAAAATAATGGCGTAAATGGAGTGAAAAACTGACAACTACTAGCCCGTATATTCGCAGCATGTGTTTATGACCGTCTGAGTGCATTATCACGTATGAGTGAAGCTGGAGTTGAATGTCATGTGATGTTGGGACTCAGTGAGGTGTGGGCGGTGCCTGAGCGCTCAGAAACACGCTGCTGTAGTTCAGAGGCAAACACAACTCTCAGATCGCGGCGACGAACGCGCTTGGTAAAGTTTTACCGCGTCTAACATCTTTACGAATGTGAGAGTGGAAAGTAAACCCGGTTTCGCGGACCTCGATGCGAATCACCATGGAACAAGAGGAGAGCAAAATCTCGGTGTGGGTATGCCGGGAGGAGAAGCTGGTGTCCGGACTGTCCAGACGCACCACCTGCGCGGACGTAGTGAAGGTGCTGCTGGAGGACAAGAACTTCCAGAAAGGCGCGATGCTCACCGGTCCTCCGCAGTCGTACTGTATCGTGGAGAAATGGAGGGGTTTTGAGCGGATCCTGCCGAATAAAACCAAAATCCTGCGGCTGTGGGGCGCCTGGGGCGATGAGCAGGAGAACGTGCGCTTCGTCCTGGTCAGGAGCGACGCGTCGCTGCCCAACAGCGGACCGAGGAGCGCCGAGGCGCGGGTCGTGCTCAGCAAAGAGAGCCCTTGCCCCACCAGAGCCACCACGCAGATCTCACAGGAAAAACAGCGGAGGATTGTGCGGAAGGCTTTTAGAAAGCTGGACAAGATCAACAGGAAGAAAGAGGAGACTTCGAAAGACAACTCATCCGCGGAGAAGATGGAAACGCTCGTCCATCTCATTATTTCGCAGGATCACACTATCCGACAGCAGACACAGCGAATGAAAGAGCTGGATAGTGAAATCGAGAGGTATGAATCAAAAGTTCACTTTGACAGAATGAAAATACACGGCGTAAACTACGTGCAAGACACTTATTTGCTCGACCAAGGCTTGGATAGCGATTCCAGCGCGCATCCGGACGCGTCCTTTGCGCAGTTTGAGGAATACGCGTCACGCTGCGACCAAGTCATCCAACTTCAGGAGGAACTGGCCGAGAGGGAGGCTCTGATGGAGATACTTACAGGTGAAATACAAGAAGAACTCAACCACAGGTGGATGAGACGGCGACAGGAGGAGCTTTCCAACAAAGACGCGGAGAGCGCTGGAGAAGAAACGGCTCTCAAGGTGACTTCAGTCCCTGAGGAGCCGGTCCCGGTTGAACTAACAGACTGCGAACTCCAGTTAGAGGAGGAGAGGATCAAAACGCAACTGGATACGAGTTTATACATCGGGCTGCGCTTAAATACCGATCTGGAGACGGCGAAGAGCGACTTGGATATGAGTCAGGAGCTTTTGGACGCGAAGGAAAAGGAGCTGAGGGAATTACTCGAGAAGGTTCACAGATTAGACGAGTTGGAAGGGAAGCAGGAGGATGACGAGGGAGAAACTGAACAACTGCCTTCCCTAGACAAAGACAATGTTTGGGTAGAGCAGGCGAGGGGACTGTCCAAAACATGCACCAATGATGACGATTCGGACACCGGCTTGAGCTCAATGCACAGCCAGGACTCAGATAACGCACCTGTCTGCGAGTCACTTGTGTGAAGACGGGACCATTCGCAAATCGCGAACTCAGGGAACATTTCGCCTCTATCGACTTCACGAATGTTCTCTCTTTATAAGAGAGGAACGCATGTAAATTATACCAGTGTAGTGTTATGATCGCCTCACTCGGAGAATAGCTTGTAAGGTGCAGCTTACCAAATTAAAACTAATGAACCAATGCATAGACTGAGATGTCCACTGTGTGCTGACTAATGTTGTAATACCAACACTATGTATTTGTTTTTGACGCAGCCTTATGTTCAAAAGCTAGCATTAGAGTTTTACGGGGTTTTTTTTTGTCATCCTACATGATAAATGAATATATATAGCCTACTCAGTTTACATTGGAAAATACTGATGACTCATCCCGCGCTGATTTTTATCTTATAATCAGACGTTCTCTAGAAATAAGCAAATAACACATCGTAGTTTATAGTTGATGTAGCCTACCTGAAGTCTATTGGCTTTTTAAAAATAAAAAGGATAAGCCTTTCAGTATGCCCCGCCCACACTTCCGTTTTAACAGGAAACACAGAGGAAAGAAATCTGGCCAGTGCAGCTGTAGTATCGTCGCAAACACGAACCAGTCAGTTGCAGGTGGTGTTAGGGGGCGGGGCATTCTATGGAGCATCTGATTGGACAAAAATCTGTGTAGTGCAGAATGAGTTATCAGTATTTTTGGTCAGTTTTACCAAAAGAAAATCCTTCAAAAACGTGCTTTCATTCAATATTTAGCATATAGAATTCCTCAAAGTTAACGCACATGGACTAATAACCACAAAACTCTCATTTTGATTATTTATTGTACAACATTTAGGCAGATCAAATATCTGCATTGAGCAACTATGTGCTAATCACGTCCATTTTCACCAGAACGATTCGCTAGCAGCTTTTAGTTGAGGAATCAATTCGCATAACAAGAAAACATCCTGAGCTGTGGGAACTGAAGTTGTGGGGATCAAAAGGAGCTGATGCGTGAATCCCTGTTTGCTCACAGGAAAGAGAAAGACTGAAGTGATTTCAATGAGACTGCTCCAATTAAACAAAATGTACAATTGGTGTACTTTTTAATTGGTGTTTTTTTTATACACATTCATTTTTTTTTAGGATCAAACTAATCATTGACTAATCTCATACAGCACATACAGTATGATTTCTCCATTGCAGCTAATAGAAAAATTATCAAGTGGAATACCCATATATGTTTTTGAATGCGGTTGTAGCATTTTCTCTCAATTTATTAAGCATTATACAAATCAGAATTAATGTCAAAATCAAATTTTTAAATTAAGTGTAGTAAAAAAAATGCATTATAAACACTCACTTAAAACATGCCAGAAACTGTACATTTTGCTCCAGCATGACCTCAGTATCATAACCAACACAGAGTTTCTTAGTTTGGGCAGGGCATCCATCCAACGCAATGCAGCAGAGTCACAGAGTTCAGGGATTCTGTGCTGTATGAAGAGGATTTAAGAGTTAAGCCTTAAATGTGATGTTTTAAAACAGAGGAAGAAAAGGCAAAGAACCGCCCTCCCACTTCATTTTTAAGAGATGAATTATGACATTTGGAAAAGCCCTAATATGTCAGCACCCAGATAAAAGAGGCAATTGTATATAAAAAAAGGATGTTTTATGTTCCATCTCTACAAACTTTAATCATATAAACATCAAAGTTGAATAAGTTGAAGTCCTCTGTTTATGCTCTAAAACAGATGCATTTGTTTGTTGATAAATAATTAGCTATTTAACATGAGGCAAATCCATCAGAAGTCCTATGAAAGGGGAAAATTCTGGTTTTCATGTTGGCAGCAGTGAGTTCGGTGATTAAAGTCGAAGAAGAGGAGGAGGGGGAGAGATGATAGAGCGCCATTAATCTGGATTGGATTGAACCATTTCAAATAAACAACAGCTCTGACAGGTTTGGAAGAGATTCAAGAACAGCTGGATGAGCAGGGAAGCACAGCGTGCCAATGTGGGACAAACAGCAGCCGTGTTGAATCGGGCGACACGCTGAGAATGACATTCAACGAAACCTTCAGGATTACTCTTGAATCGCAACAACTGCTGTATTGTACAGATGTAGATCTAATGCTTGCCATTATTTATTGTCCTGTTTATCTGTGTAAAATAAAAGCAGGGGGTTGTGACGATAAACTAGCGTGTTTATGGGTACAGAGCCGACATTACACAAGCGTAATTGAGATCACCAGTACAGTTTTGGCAGGATCATAGATGTGTCATTCAAAAAGTCCTTTAAGCACTTTAAATCACGTCTCACAATGAGATAGTGATACAAGAAAGTTCATTTCGAAGGGGCACATTCAATAACCACTGTCATTCATTACAGGAAGTGCTGCGTGAATGATTGACACATGAAGAAAATAGCTCAAAGGCAAAAAAGTGTGTCAATTTTAGACTTAGCATCAAAGTTAATGTGTGGAATGAGCTGTAATTGTCGTCTTAGATTTAGCTTAGATTACCACAGCGTAACGAACAAATTTGAACCTTTCAGGCTAGAATGAAGCTGCCATTATAGCAGTATTTAGCATTTAACAAAGAAAAACAGGTTATACAGCTTTTATCAGAAAGAATGATCATTCGGTTTTTCTTGATAAGGAAATATAGGTTTCCAAAGCAACCATTACAAACAACCAAAACAAAACACCTCCTTATTTTGTCTGTACATTTCTTTCAGACACCCATTTCTGATATTTATAGATAGATAGATTTTTACATACAGTTCTGGAAGAACCCTGAAAATATAAATATATGGTTTCCACAAAAAATTATCAGCACAGCTATTTTCAACACTGATAATAATAAATGTTTCTTGAGCAGCAAATAAGTATATTACATGATTTCTGAAGGATCATAACATTAAAAACTGGAATAATGACTGATGAAAATTTATAAATTACATTTTAAAATATATTAAAAATAGAAAACAGATATTTTAAATGGCAATAATATTTCCCCCAAAATACAGGTTTTACTGTATTTTTCATCAAAAAATGCAACCTTGTTAAACATACGAAACTTTTTTCAAAAACAATATAAAATCTTGCCAACCCCAACCTTTTAACAGTAGTGTGTATATATTAAATGTTATATATTGACTCGATGAGCAACAAGTGTGTCTCTGATGACTTCATTCTGCCAAACTATTAAACACTGAAGGTGCTCTCCCGCATCTGCTAAGGTGAATTCCTGCTTTTCCATGATATTCAGTCTGTAGTGAAGCAGCACTAACAGGTTTCAGTATGTTCAGTATTAATGTCAGCTGATGAACTTGTTATATTCAGAAGCTGGGAATGAAGCACTGTTCAATTAGCACAGAGCTGCTGACCATATTACTGCACCCAGGTGCACAGACACACACACACACACACACACACACACACACACCTGCCTGGGACAATCTCAGCAAAAAAATAAATAAATAAATACAGGTGAAATTAGAAACATGTTTGTATGGGAAAGGAATGAATGATATATTAAATATATTTTTCAAAAAAGAATGGATTTTTTCACAGTCAGAATGAACACTTGGAAGCATGGATGTTTAAAATGCTCTGTAATTGCTATGACACAAATGCACGTGCACATGCAGATTGAGCTCTGAAATCTCTCAGAGACATTATATGCCCTCATGTGACTTGCACGAGAAGATTATAAATAATAGTTTCCTCGGGCAATGCCTCAAGAGAAGATTAAGATTGGCCGGTAGTGAAGGTTAGTTCAATTCCAAACACAGAGCTCACAGACGGTATGGTGAAAATATTAAAGCTAGCAGAGAATCTGGCTATATCGCTCACAGAGATGAATTTATTTCCACCTGTTCTGCCATGTGACGTGTTTTTTTTGTTTTTTTTAACATTACTTGGCATTGTATCAGGAGCTATTTCCATTGTAAACAATAATACATTTACACTAGAAGAAAATAATAGAAATACACAAAAAATGAGAAAAACAAAATAAGGGATAAATTCATAGCAATCTCATGAATCAGAATGAATGAACATTTCAATAAAATGTGTTTTAATTGCGTTTTGTATGTGGGAAGAGATGATGGGGAAGGGATTTCTAGTATCAAGAGATCGTTCAAAATAACGTGCTCATTTCTCTGCATTTAACCGCAGTGATTTACAGTAAAGGAATGTGAGTTTGTATTAAGGATTACTCATTTACAAAAGGTAAACTCATCTGGCTTGTTGCCTTGACCCCAGTGACAGCCAAAGACAAACCCAGTTGATGAGGAAACACGTTTTGGCTGAGACACAATGTTTTACTTCACTGCATTTGAATGGTTCTTCTGTGTAAAAATGTGTTATTTACGGAAACACATTTCCGCCACGCAATACAAAAAATTAAAAAGAACCTTTGACTTATTTCTCGCAATTCTGAGTTTATTTCTTACAATTTTGACTTTTTTTTTTTTTTGAAAATCAGAATTGCAAGATAAAAACTTTTTTTTATTTTTTTTTTTATTTTTTATTCCAATGGCGGAAACAAAACAAAACAGAATTGCAAGATGTATTCTCAGAATTCGGTGAAAAAAGTCAGAATTGTGAGACAAACTCAGAATTGCAAGAAAAAAGTCAGAATTGTAAGATAAAAAGTCACAATTGCCTTTTTTATTTTATTTTTAATGTTTTTTATTCCATTGCGGAAATGGGCTTCTGTAGTTTTTATCCTATTCTTAATGTTGCAGCATTTTTGTGTTTAAAAGTGCAAGATGCAGAGCAGTGAAATGCCAACTTTACTTTGAACTTGACTGTGTTTATAGTGTCAAAATA
The DNA here is from genome assembly GCA_021397915.2 of Tor tambroides. Lineage (NCBI taxonomy): Eukaryota > Metazoa > Chordata > Actinopteri > Cypriniformes > Cyprinidae > Tor > Tor tambroides. Next base: position 2,026 of record JAFVLL020025699.1, on the reverse strand, counting down.
CTCAAAACGGTTTAAACAAAACAGTGCAACAGTTAAATACAAATGCATAAACGATCTCTGTGTGACAACATGAGATAACGACAAGCCTTGCACACTTCCTGTGTTTACCCAGAGCACCTGTGTCTGACGCTGAGCTCCGTCTGCACTACAGTAACTGTCTCAAATCCAAAACACACGGGGCGGAGGAAAACTCAAGGGGCATTGAACAGGTTTTCAGCAGAACTAGTTGGGGCACTTGCTCTGGAGAACGAAAAACGAATCGGCTTCCACTTTACCTGTCAACGATCGTAATCTCAAACCAGAGTCGATAACGTTAGCCTGTATGCGACCTGACGGTACACAACCGTGATGCAAGCGTACTTAACTGCATACTTAACAGGACTACAGTCTGATTCTTAGGACTGTTTTACATCACATGCATTGACGTCTAATCAAATATCAAATGTCAAATTATGGTTTGAAGAATTCGATAATTGCTTATGCATTCTTCATCTGAGCCTGAGGAGAAATGAATAAGCGCATGCTCACAGATGATGTGTTTGTTGTTTTCAAAACTAATCACAACCTGCATCACAACTAACTGTGGTTCTGACCACACGAACAAGGAATCTGGATACAGCTAATGAAAAAAAAATAAAAAGCAATTAACCGATTAGCACGATAAATCCAGTCAGGTGACATTCATGAGTTAACTCATCTAACTTCAGCCCGCTCTTTTTCTTGGGCTGAAGATGCAAGACTGGGTCAAAAGGAACGTGCCGGATGCTCATTTTAACACTCAAACATCCCATAATATGAATCTCAGGAAGCAGATGGCTTTTTGCCCTTTCCTGCACAATGTTTCCCAAATGCATTGACGAAATGAGAGGAACAGAAATGAAGTGGGAGTTTGTGCGCAGGTTATTTTGAAAGAGAAAACCAGAAATTCAGTCTCTTGTTACACCTGGTTTTCCCTCATTTTATTCCAAGGAACCTGAACAATCACAAGTTCATTTAGGGGAAAAGAAACTGCCAAGAGTTATTAATACCAACAGACTGTTTAATTTGTTGCAATGTCTTGGATGTTGAAATGCCTTTTATATTTTACTCTTGTCCCAAAAATCAACTTTACATTTAAAATACTGTATGACTATCATAAATACATGAATTATTACATTAAAAACTATAAACAGTGAAATGAATCATTTCAGTGTACAATATACATTTAAATTATATAAATATAAAACTTTAACTGTCATTTCCAATCAAGCTGTAATTTTGTCAGAATTATGCAAAAATATTTTGTAATTGTCTGTATTCAGAATACATAAAATAATTTATTTATTTGTTTGCATTCCCAAAATAAAAATAAAAAACACAATAGCATTTCTATGATTTTCCAAAAGAGGAAAAAAATGTTGAGAGATTGATTACAGTGACCAGATGGGGAAAAAAGTCAAATTGCCCATCACTTCCTCAGAAACACTCATAAAGCAATGGTAACCTGTGTTATAAATGTATAGAAAATGTAACAAATAAATCTTTTATGAAAAGTTTTAAGATAACTACGAAAACACGTCATCACAGTCTCTGAGAAGGGTCCATTAATCTTAGCAAGCACAGCTATTTTATTATAAAAATGTTCAAAATGTCATTTCCAAAGCAATAATTCCCATCACAGAATGCTATTAAACACAATGCATCATTTGAGATGTTGCTGGAAATGACACTGAGGTGAAAACAGAGGAAGGTGAGCCATATCCCATTCTTCAGGGGGCGGAAGCTCTTGAGTAAGGAAGTGGTCAATAATTAAGCCCCTTAGCTTTTAAACATGGCCTGGGCAGATGTTTTTTTTTTATTTTATTTTTTTTATTATGCAAACAAACATACTATTTACAGGTGACAAATCAAATACAAAAAAAACCAAGGTCAACAAAACATACATGACAGCCAACGTCATTTGTGTGAGTGTATATGTATGTGTGTGTGTGTGTGTAAGTGTGACTGGGTGTTGGGGGTGGGGGTATATAAACAATAAATAAATAAA
>JAFVLL020025697.1:0-12287 GCA_021397915.2 Tor tambroides | reverse complement strand
TGTTGCTATAATATTAGAAGCACACAATTTCCTACAATATCATTCTATGCTTTAACATTAAGATTTGTACTCATAGATATTACTAAAGTAGTCAATTAGTAGTTCATTAGAAGGGGGCGACCCAATACTTTTGGCAATATAGTGTAGGTTTGAGCTAATAAATGTGTGTAAGAACATCGGTTGGACTGTTTTTGTGTTATTTTGTCAGGTTAATGCTTCAGTTAGAGATGATGTGTTGCGCAGGTGTGGAAACTTGTTGAATTGTGTTAACTGGGTTTCTAGCTTTAGTAATAGCATTCATTCTCACGACATGAGATACCTGTCTGTGATGCAGTGTCCTGTTATACTGCATTTCTGTGTAATATTCATGGTTTCTATAGCTGTGGCATCATTATGACGGTATTAAGAAGTGGATTAATTCATGTACGACACGCCACTGAAGGCCTAGGTGTGAAATTCACGGCCCGCCACTGCGTGTATATGTATATACATTAACACTGAGCTCTTGTGTCATCTGTGAGTGTGATGAATTCAGAGGAGGGAAAACACCGTCTCCTGCCAAAACTGGCTCCATTATCAGCTCATCAGCAGCAGACGGGACGGGCTGAATGTGGGAATCATGCGGTATGGCAGGTACATACAGGAACCCGGCAGAGAAACAAACCACAGAAAGAAAAACAGCCCGCGCCATTCAGCTGCTTGTTATCACTCTTCTTCAATAGGATTAATGTGTGTCACACTGCAAACTCGCTTGTGTCTAAATAGTAGTATATAAATATACTTATAAATAAGCATATTAGTGTGGTTTCTTTTCCATGCATTACATTGTATGCTTATATTCCATCACACAATCAAACTACAAATTGCTGCTTCCTGTTCAGGAAGTTTGCATTTTGGGACGTTACCAGATTCATCAACGGTATCTGACAAGAGATTACAAATGTGTTTCAATAACTGAATCTTATTAACTCGACCTCAGTGTTTGTTATTTTTAAGACAGGCAAGTCAGGTTGTGTTGGCTATGAAAGGAATACTACACTCCCAAAAAGAATGCTTTCCTTTTGTAATTTTTTTTTTTTTAATAATCTAAAGATTGTTCTGCTATAAAGAATCTTTTGTACAATAGAAAGATTCCCTTGATGTTAAAAGTTCTTCATGGAATCATTAGCTGCGCTTCCATTACCCTTCAAATTGCACATATTAAAATCGCGAATTGAAAATACACCTAATGGAAACGCATCAAAAACGCCCAAATAATGCAAAAAAAAAAAATTACGCTCGCATGAGATCGTTTTTTTAAACAATTCAAAAAAGGAATATTTCGCAAAACTGCAATGGAAATGTTTTTTTTTCACATTTAAAGGTCACTTGGCGTATATAAAAAGTCATTAAAAAAAAAGTAATTCTTCAATGTACTATAACCTCCAAGAAACACTTCATACGTTGCCGCTCTCGAGTATAAGGGGCTTTCCCTGCCGTTAATGCTTAGACTATTTACACTGCACGCGTCTGTAGCTGATTGCGGCCGCTCTAGTCAATGCTTGTGTTTATACCAGCCACACCGCGCATGTTTCTGAAGCGCCTCTCCGTGCTGCTTCTGTAAAATACATGCATACGCCTCCTTCGAATATATATAGCCAAAATCCATTGTCATGACTTATCGCAAGAGGCAAAAGTTACGTTTTAGTCGCATAACATTGATTATTGCATCATTTCGCAATACTTTTTTAATCGACATTTATAAAATATCGCCAAATTTTTGCGCAAATCTGTAATGGAAACGCACCTATTGATGCTAGTAAAGACACTTTATTTTTAAGAGTGCTAATTGCATGCTGCACAGCGTTATACCTTCCTTTTTAAGAACAGTATGTGAAACAGCAAGAATTACACAACGGTAAACTTTGTTGTTGTATAACTACTCAAGCAGTGTTTAATTTAGCTAGAGGCATCTCAGAAATATGAATGCATGGTATACATGCAGCAGAAACTGTATGCTATCTGAAGAAAGAAATGAAGAGGAGGCTAGGATCGAGGAAATGACCCATCAGACTCAGGTCACTTGTATAAGCAGCAGCATGTGTCGTGTTGGAACATGTTCAACACCCATCCAGTCCACGTCTGCAAACCCTGCTCTCAGAGATCTTCACAGCGAGTGTGAGCGTTCAGAGAACGGCTGAGATCATGTGCTTGATTAAGTGACAGAGCTACAATCTATAAGTCAATGACAGTCTGTCAGCACACGCAGACACAGACAGACACGCTCGTGACCGCAGCCGTCTGGAGGAACGCAGGCCAAATCAAACCAGAGCAGGCCTTCAGGGTCCCGTTACCAGCGCGGGACATTAGACACGGCAGTCGCTGGGGTCTGGAAAACTCTTCAGGGACATTACAGTAGCTCAGATTTTACACTGGTACACTTAAACCCAGTGGCAGTCAAAGATGAAAACTCAACCAGGTTTATTATACATTTTGATTGTAGATGTAATAAATATATATATATATATATAATTACAGCTGGAATCATGTATTTATTTAGAAATGTCTGAAGTTACCTTATAGAATGCCACTTTCTCTATCTGATCTTGTTTTTAACATGGTTCACTGTTCTTTCAAATCACTTGAATCAACATTCAAAAAATGTTCAAATAGTTAGAACTTGATTGAATTTAGTACTAAGTATATCTTAAATGAAATATTTAATACTTTCAAAGAACTAACAATATCAATTAGTGCTGTCAAATGATTAATCGCATCCAAAATAAAAGTTTTTGTTTACATTATATATGTGTGTGTACTGTGTATTTTTATTATGTATATATAAATACACACACACACACACACACAATTGTTTAACAGCACTAATATCAACATTCATTTAAACAATAAGGAACAAGAGAAGCACAGTTGTATGTGATGTGAAATATTAAAGTTGGCATTAAATGCAAATTCTGTTTAACTCTTTCCCCACCAGCATAAAAAAACCAACTTAAAACTTTCCAGCCACCACCATTTTTAATCATTTCCATAAAAGTCTAATGGCCCCAAGGATATTTTGTTTTATGAATATCTGAACATGCAACATGTCAAAAGAAAGAACAGAACCTATGCTTTTAAACAAACAAAGCCATTTTATTCTAGCTTCATCCAATCTTTTTTAATGTAAGTTTATTGAAAAATGCAACATTTTGACCAAAAAGTGTTAAGAAAAATTGAAAAATATTTCAGTCATAGCTCTGACTGCATTGATCAATCAGCAGCATCTTGCACTAAATCCATTTGTTTTATAATAAGATTTCAGGCTGTGACAAGAATATTAAGAACTTCAGCTAAGTTTAAATCATTCTTCCATCTTCTCTGGGTTTCCCAGCATTCAAAGGAAGTTACATCAGAATTCACTTGTCACACTTGACATGGCATGTGCTATATAAATGGCAGAAATTACACTTGGAGAGGCAGATTTCCATCCAAACCCTGGAACAAGTGACCACAGAATATACAATGCTAATTGGCTATTAGTAGCTTGCAATAAACCTGTTTTCTCATAAAAGCCTGAGAACTGGGAGCTATGTGGATGTGTTTATGGCTTATGGGTGTGTATGGATTGAACTCTACCTTGTTGTAAATGGAAATACAGCAGATGTTTGTTACACTGGCAGTCGTGGGTCGCTCCAGAAGAAGCTGTGGAGGTTGGAGGGGTGAATGAAAACAGCGAGTATCAGTCAAGCGCTGTGTTGTGGGTCAGTGCCGTGGCTCACGTCAGTGTCGGTGAACGAGTGCGGCTCTACGGCGGCCTTCTTACAGCTTCTCTTCCTCTGGGTTACCCCACAGACCACTGTCTCTCCAGAGAGGAAGGTCTGTCTAATGTACTTGTGCTGAGGGTTTATTTTGAGGAGTGAGTGACGCATATAGAGGCTCTCGGTCATTTTTCTCTGTCAGCATCACTGCCTCCATCTCGTACTTGTTGACAAGCCATGTTCTGGGAATACAGTTCATTGAGGGACTGGCCAGGATGTTACTGGAAGCGGCCTGACTTGTGCGCTAGTACAGTTTTCTCACAATCACCTTGTTTGGGCTGGTCTGTTCTGGTGTTAAAGATCTGGGCTGGTATCTGAAAGGTTGTAAGGTTTAAAGCTCCAGCAGGGTGGATTCATGAGGGATCGCCACTGGTCCTTCAGTGACCTGTGGCCTGTTACGTGGAGCTGACAAAACCAAACAAACCCACCCCGGATTAGACTGGGTTGAGTGGTCTTACAGTCCTTGCTATAAATGTAAGCAAGAGCAAGAGAGTGTACAGCAGGAGTAGCTTTTATTTATACCATATATATCCAATCTATCTTCTTAAAAACTGAGTTTGTTCAAAATAAACTCAAACTTAGCTAGATATCCACTGAAACTCTGAAATACGCCATAGGCTGTCAAAACAACAACACCTGCAAATATAGTTCACATCGCTCATAAATCATGCACTATATTCCATGTGTTTTGAGGTGTGATTTAACAGAAATTTAAGCAACGTTTGTCATTAACTGAAAGTCTTCTCCTGTCTTCTCTCTGAAACCAAGAGTTAAGACTCTCCAAAATGAGAGACTTTCTTTAAAACCTCAGAATGGTTACGGCAAACAGGTAAACATACACAAGAACTCAGGGGCTGTTTAAAAGACACGCTTTTCAACTACAAACAGAAAACTTTTTATGTGTTTTGGCCATTCATTTACACAATGACAGCATTTTGGGAGCCTGAAAATGCAAATTTTGAAAACACGTTTCAAAGTGCTAGTTTTTGAAAACAATACTGTTATCATTGAGTAAACCACATAAAATGCAAATATTGTGAAAACGGTGGCGTCATGCGAATGTATATTATGTGTCTATAGGAATGTGTACATGCATGTAGTGTTTCTTTACAAAGTGATATCGCCACCTACTGGTCTGGCATGAATAATACAGCGCTTTAATCAATTTCGTGGATCTGTGTGAACTGGGATCGTTTTGACATTGTTGTGAAACTTTTCAAAACCACAAAGAAAAAAACTTTTCTGTTGTTAGTACATTGTTGTCATGTAAATGTACCCCGAGCCTGATTAATAAGACACACCTGAGATTAATCAGTGAGGAAACAGGAAATTCAGGACAGAAAACCAGACGTTTTGTTGAATACAAGACATTGTATAACTTAAGATACCTAACACACAAACCCCTTACAAGACAAAGCCATAAAGAATTATGACAGTAGGGCGAGTAAATTATCAGGAGATTTTTTTCTGGCCATTTTTTGTATTCTAAAAGCAGACCGCAGATGCGTACAGATGTCTGAAATGCTCTTTATTTTCTGTTAGGACAGTTTGGCACCCGGTGACAGTAGCGGCGAGACATAATCCAGAGAAACGGGCTGCCAACAGAGGCGCTTGTGTTCAGATCAGCTGACCGACTCTGAGCACGCTGTCAAATTGCGCTCTTTCCAGGGCACTGATTGTTAACACCCCACCGCGAGACCCGCTGCCCCGGGCAATTAGTCATCCTGACAGCCCGCTTATCCGTCACCTTCCCTGAGCGTCACACACTCGTTTCCATGCGCTCAGCTCGTGTACGCCACTACAGATCCTAACACTACATGGCGTGTGGGCAAGCTGCCGTTTAACCTAAACAACCCAATCAATTATGACTGTACAGGTGATGTGTCTGTGAGTGCTGTGCTGGATATGAGCTCAAGAGACACTAGCTATGTTTCCATCCACCTATTTTTATGCGCATTTTGGAATATCGCATAAAAAACATTGGATGGAAACGCCAAGATGTGCATAAATTCTAAAAATTGAGTAAGATTGAGTAAGAGCAAAGGTCATTTCATCCGAAATTTTCGCACATTAAAAAAAAAAACGAGCTCATGTTATGTCATGTTTACACACTGCCTCCGAAATTTTCGTCCGTTATAAAAAAAATTCAGATCGGGTTTGATTTTTTTCCATTTTTCACATCCGTAGCAAGCATTTTGAGAGTTGTTTTGACAGTTCAGAGCCACCGTACAAGAGAATGCCAAAATCCAGAATGGCGATTGTCAAATTCATCCACTTTGTCTCTCAGCACAAAGCACTGTATATAGATCCTTGCACACTGAGTTCACAGAAATTGGTGGTCTTCTTTTTAATATGTGGCTCTAGTATCGCTAGCAAAGCATCAAACTAAGCCACTGACATCCTGAAGTAAACTGTGAATCGCTCGTGATAATCCCGCTGCTCCTTAATAAGGATGAACTCTCCGTCCTCTCTATATCTCAGGACTGGATGGACCCAATATTTCCTTTCTTTTTCTTTTTTTTAAGAAGCGAGAGGACAACAAAATCATGCTTGAAGACTCTATTTAGTAGGCTACTGTTTTGCGAATTTTTTTGCAACAGATTAATTAATACGCATCGGACTCAGTGTGCAAGGTTTCTGTGCGTGACGAATTTTTTGGATAATGAATACGAAAAAAAACATACAAAAATTTCGGACTCAGTGTGCAGAGACCTTAAGAAAAAATGTGCAAAAACTACGATGGAAACACATCTACCGAATAAATTTCTCCATGCGCATTGAAAAAGTCATGTGACTTTGTGCTATGAGACGGGATAACTTGACTAACTAGTGGACCGATCTCGTTCACAGCATCTATATGTTGTTTTGGTCGTTCTGAAATGCCTGAGCAAAGTCTGTCGACAAAGTATTTCTGTATAATGCGTCCCAAACAGCAGCAACCACCTCCGAAAGCAATGACCACATTTATTGTGTCTCGTCTGCTCGCTCTGAGGAGCAAGTAATTTATTATATATGAAAACTATTATATTCAGTGGCTTCTCCTAGTTTTCTTAGTGATATTTAGTGCCAGTTTATCAGGAAGTGGCGATTTTGTTCTCTTTGACTCGTTGGATGGAAATGGTGCTTTTTTTGCAAATGTTTTATGCGATTATTCCAGTTTTGCGCATAAGTTAAATTCGCAACTTAGGATGGAAACATAGCTACTGAAAAGTGTTTAAGACGACTGACAAATGTTCAAGCCAAATGGCATTTCTATGAGGGTAAAACGCACATGTATGTGAGTTTTGTCGTCTACAAAACACTGACAGAAAACTAGTGACGCAGGATGTTCAAACACTGCAGTGTGATGAACAGCATCGTGACTGTCCTGCTGAAGAAAAACAAGACACCTTCACAGAATGTGTAATGGTTTTACTGGTTATAATGGGAATTGTACTGGTTTTAATGGTAACTGTAATGGACCCTGTGGGTCTCTACTGGTAATTGGGTCGCCTTCTATTGGTGGCTTGTTAAAATCAATAAATCCTAATGGAATATGTCCCAAAACACACTACAACATTTTTTTAAAAATGGTTTTATTGGTTAAAAGTTGGTTTGTAATGGCATTTGTAGTGAAAACCATTAGAATTTTTTGTGATGGTTCTATTGTTTTTCAGCTGTGTGGTGAAGCTGGATTTCATGTGGTGCAGTATGTGAATAAAACACAGGGTTTTGTGCTGAAATGCAGTGACATTTCATGAATTCGTCTCACAGTGTTGTAAACTAAAGGAATGTGGATTTCTTTGTCAGATCTGGGTTTTTGTAAAGCTGCGCTGTAGTGTCACTTTGACTGTGTGACCTTCTCAAGTTAGTGTGAGTGATCATCAAAACAGCCATTGTTGCCTCCACGTTTAGAAGAGCCTATTAGTCTACTTTATAGGTTATTACAACAGTCATTTCACAATTTCTAAAGCTCTTTAAAAATGTATATGTAAAATGATTTATTTAAAATTTCTATTACATAACACAGCAACTGACACTCAAAGGTATCTCTTAATTTGGTTAATCTTTATTTTACAGTATGTGTACTTACAGTTTACTTACCAAGACAACTACATGGGTTAGGGTTAGGTTCAGGGTTAGTACCTAGTTTTATTACCTAGTAATTACTATAATCAGCACATAGTATGTACATGTGGAAGAAGGCTGTAAAATAAAGTGTTACACTTTGTTTTAAGGTGACATAGTTACACGTTACATGTACTAGTAATAACAGTAAATTATGCATAATTAGAAGTAACTAACTTTAAACCAACCCCTAATCCTAATCATAACCCTATAGTAAGTACAGGTAGTTGATTAATATTACCCAGTTCGGTCACACTTTATTTTAAGGTGCCCTTGTTACAGTGTAATTATATATTGAAGTACTGAGTAATATTAATTAACTACATGTTCTTACTATATGGTTAGGATTAGGGTTTGGTTTAGGGTTACTTGCATGTAATTATGCAGAATTCATTGTTATTATAATAGTAAGTACGTGTAACATATGTAACAAGGACACCTTATTTGTGTAACTAAACTGTAACAATGTTACTATTATAAAATCAAGTGTTACCCAGAAAAACTTTACAGGACATCCCATATAAAAATCCCATGAGAAAAAAAAGAAAGAAAGAGAGAGACAAACACTTATCACAGTCAACTAAGAGAGAGAAACAATAACATACAGTAATGAGATTACAGGGAGTGAATCATTTAGTGTTTCTACAACATACTCACTATGGTATTTTGAACCAGCTAAGGTCTCTGCTGTGATATGGATTATTACATAAATTAATTATTAACACTAATTTAGCTTGGACTAAATGTATGTGTCTTTATGACGTTATAAGTGTTCATTTGGGAATGAAGAATGATTTAAGAATTTTTTTGAGAAGTGAGAAAACTGTTTATCCTTTTCTGTTTATGTTTGTGTCACTATTATTCACGCCCCCAGCAACATTTTACCCGTATCTTGGATCATTTCTGTGTAAAACTATGTAAACATGCAAGACCTGCACAGACTTACACAGATGAGAAACGAAGCTCGTGAGAAGGTGGTGGATGCAGCAGGTAAAGTAAGATTGTACAGTAGCCAAAGCTGAAGCAAATGATCTTCTGAACAATCAGTGACTGACGTACCGCTGAGAAGAATCTCCTTCCTCTCAGATCACAGAATAAGATTGACTTGTTGATTCTCCACCGCTTACATAATGATTCTTGTTTACCCAAACTCTGGGATTTGTTCTCATGAACTACATCACTCCCTGAGCGCAAGCGGAGACATGTCTGAGACGTGAGATGAGTGAGATGAGAGAGACGAGCTCTACAGCGCTGAAGTGTATCGCAGAACAAGTGAAGCAGCTCGCTGACAATCACTGTCACACAGGGTCACACGTTCCCCATGCATTTACTCACCCAACAGTCACTTTTACATTTAGCTTAGTGGATCATTATACTACATTTGCCAGTGTTACAATAACATTATTAAATAGCTTAGGTGAGTAACCTCAAATATGCAGCTGTTATTATAACACTTACACAGTAATGCAAAATACAGTGGGAGCCAAAAGTCTGGGGACACACTGGACCCACAAAGACTGTACTAAATAAGACTGTGAATAAACCTAAATTTACTACAAATTTACCACCAATCAACCACCAATGTGAAACTGTATTGTTATTAATTGCATTGTAATTATTAACATACTGTAGGTTTCATGTACTATGTACATGTTCAATATTTAGTTACTTGTTGGCCATTTTAAAAGTTCTTTGTTTTACTTTTTAAAATTAAAATGATGGGTTGATGCAAAGGAAAAAATGATTTATGTAATAACATAATGTAATATAAATGTAATGTAATAACACATTATGATGTAATAACACAATTTCAACTGATATCCATGTTTTCTATTAATATTAACATTATATATTAATATTGTAGAAATGAATGGGAATGCTAACAGATCTCTCTTTCCACTATTACAGACCTCCTTAAGAGTCACATATGTTAGTATGCTAAGTATGCATCTATCATTCACTTCTACTATATTCAGTATTGTAATGGCCAGATTGTTGGCCAAGCTACTTATACCTCCTTAAAACATGCAAAAGCATCCCAAACGAGGTTACAAATGGCCACTGTATCAATTCCATTCTAATATTAACACGCCAGAGGTAAGAACAATCCTCTCCTTTACATACTCTACAGCTCATTTTGTTTTATTACTAGATGACCACACTTGAATTAAAGGTAAGTGGGACATGACAAGTACTTAAACTACACAGTGAAGTAAGTCAGAGTCAGTCCACTCTGTGCTCGGGGCCATTCAGAGCTGCTCTGTTCATTCAATAAAGAAAAGCCATTACCATCCTTCCCTGTCAAAAACCATACATCAGTGGAAAGATTATTTATTATGATGTATAAATCTCAATTTTAAAAAATTGACCCTTATGACTGGTTTTGTGCTCCAGGGTCACATATGCTTCAAGTTGTAGGCAGTACAATTATGCTGCCATTTAAGAAAGTGTGTTTGTGCCGAGAAGGTGACCAATCCTGCTCCTGGAGCTCCAGTATCCTGCAGAGTTCAGCTCTAATCAGCTCCACAACACTTGTCTGGGTGTTTCTAGTGATTCTGATTAGCTGGTTCAGGTGTTTTCAATTAGAGCTGGAGCTAAACTCTGCAGGACAGTGGGTCTCCAGGAACAGATTTGGACACCTCTGTCTAAGCCACATGCTAACTTTAGACCAGGGGTGTCCATTCCTGCTCCTGGAGGGCTGGTGTCCTGCAGAGTTTAGCTCCAACTTGCCAAAACACACCTGCCTGGAAGTTTCTAGTAATCCTGAAGAGCTTGATTAGTTGGTTCAGGTGCATTTAATTAGGATTCAAGCTAGACAGTGCCCTCCAGGAGAAGGACTGGACTCCTATGTTTTTGGACTGTTGTAATGAGCTGCGAGTATGGATGGATACAAAAGAATGAATGGTAACTGATTCATTCAAAGAATCGGAGTCATTTGTTCATGACTGAGACTGCAGTCGTAGTTGAGTTGTGCAGCTGTAACACTCTGAACATACTTTGCTTTGCAAGTTCAAGGTATTTGAGGAAGACTTTTTTAAAGTCAGGAAAGATTATTAAGAATAGAAGAATGTGTGTGTGAAATTTTGTTCCTCAAATGAATTGGCAGAAATTTGAAGGTTATCATTTCTATTTTTCCAGCAATCTCAACATAGAGGAGGCATAGTTTGAAGATGTTTAAGTTTACACAATATCATCCAGTCAGATGTCAAAGATTGTGTTCTTCATCTGCTATGTACTTACATTAAAAAAAAATTGTTAGGTACAGTGTACCTAATGTGTTTGTGTTGAATTGCAAAACACTAAAGGGTGGGTTAAGGTATAGGGGTAGCATAATTACATATGTAACTATAGAAATTAATTACAGATGTAACTACAGGAAGGCATTTTTAAGTTACACTTTATTTTAAGGTGTCCTTGTTACAGTGTAATTATACATTTAAGTGCTGATTAATATTAATTGACTACATGTACTTATTATAGGGTTAGGGTTTGGCTTAGCGTTACTTGCATGTAATTATGCATAAATTATTGTTATTATAATAGTAAGTACATGTAACGTGTAACAAGGACACCATAAAATATAGTGTTACCCATTTTTACAGTAAATATAAGTACAAAGTGAACACATGAATGTACACAATACGTGCATTGTATCAAGTTATTAAATGTAAGTACATAGTGGTTAAAGACACTTAATAACCAGTGGGTCCTGCCTTTCTGTTGTTTTTTTCTAATGGCTTTGCTCTCTAAAATCAGCATCCCAGTGATTACACATTTCCCGAGCTGCAAAAAGTATCCTATTGCGGCCAGAAGCTCTTACAAATGACAAGTGCCTTTTCCATATTACTAAAGCTTTATAAACATAATGTGCTGCTTTTCTTTTGTTTCTCTAAAGAACAAATTAACATTTTTGTCTGTATTTAGAGATTGTACAGTCTGAGCAATAAGTTTATCAGTCCCACTTTATATTAGGTGGCCTTAACTATTATGTACTTACATTTAAATTAATCATTTGATGCAATGCACTTATTGTGTGCATTCATGTTTTTACACTGTGCTTATTTTAAAAAAATACCTGCATATAATTACATCTGTAATTAATTTGTGTAATTACATTTATAATTACACTGTTGACCCATCCCTTACACCTTAACCCACCCTTAAACCTACCCATACCACCAAACCTGTCCCTAACCTTAGCCATATCCCACATCAATAACAGCAGAAGTGTTTTACAATACAATATGACCACAATAAGTACATTGTACTAATTATTCATGTACAACCTGAATTCCGGAAATGTTGGGACGTATTTTAAATTTGAATAAAATGAAAACTAAAAGACTTTCAAATCACATGAGCCAATATTTTATTCACAATAGA
>JAFVLL020025696.1:0-13499 GCA_021397915.2 Tor tambroides | reverse complement strand
GCAGTGGTAATTGCTTTTGGCAACAATGCAATCTGCTGCTAAAACAGCAGCAATAACTTATTTAATATTGTTAACTTTGGCTCCAGGAGTACTCAAACTGCAGTATCTGATCCTAGACCAGCTGCAGTGAAATGGTTTCCATTCACAAACACCTAAGTATGTTCCACAAAGGGGTTTGGACCTAAAACAAAACCAACTAAAGAGTACCTAATCCCGCAGAAATCTGCTCGACGAGAAGGTCTTAACGTAGCTCATTTCCTCACAACTGAACTGTGGGGTCTCATTAGTGACACAACAAATCGCTGGTATGGCAATGCAAGCTTTTGTGGTGCTCGGCTGTGTTACAAAGCTGAGGTCATTTAGGGTAAACGTGGTGCACTACAAAAGAAATCTGGAAACAGATGAAAGACTTGCAAACGGCCATTAAAGAGACAGTTCACCCGAAAAATAAATACTCAGGCATCATTTACTCACTCTCATGTCTTTTCAAATCTGTACTGAGTTATTTCTTCCAGAGCACAAAAGGAGGCGTTCTGAAAAATGTCCTGGCCACTTATTTTCCATTACAATAAATGACACTGAAGCTTTCAAGCTTCAAAATGATTACAAATTTCATTTTTTGGTGAACTATCCCTTTAAAACAAACTCTCCTCGAGTTAGCTGGTCAGGACACTTACATCCTCCCTCTAAAAGAGACATGTCATCCCTGTAACCTCTGTGCCAAGTGTGGATTTGTCTATATTCCAACACTTGGCTGATTGCTGTGTCATTACAGCTTTAAATGTTTCAAACCATCTGTGGCCAGCGTAAAATATGCTTTTTCAGTCCAGTCCGGCATTGAGTTCATATCATAAAAGAATCAACATAATTGGCAATTACAGGTCCCTAATTTGGCTGTAAAATTGGGAGAGGCCAAGAGGACAGGGATGGCAGAAAGAGGTGGAATATTAAGCCACGGCAGCTGGCAGTGCCCCCATACACACATTCCCAGGCATATGGAGCTAGGACATTAAAAGAAGAGGATGGTGTTTTGCATACATATTTTTTGCTTCAGAGGTAACCTTGAACAAAGCAGCATTTTAACACAAACAAAAATCCCAAATCTAACATTTATTTGTGCTTTTCAGCAAATTAAATGATTTGGGATTTTCATATCCGATCATTCTGTGATGGTCCTGAAAGAGACATTCTGCATTATATTCTTTGCCAATCTTTAAAGATTCCATGATGTCCAGCCAAGATTTCCACTTCCTGCAGCAGCAAAGCAAACCCATAATAAGACTGGTCTACATGCTTGACCCTGGATATGGAGGTGTTCTTCTGCTCAAGCTTTTTTGCACCAGTCACACCACTGATCCATTGTTCCAAAAGTTCCAGTTTGGTTACAACACTCCATAAAACATTCTTCCAGAACTCCACAAGTCTATCCAGACGAACTATAGCATATTCATGTGGCATTTTATGTTCTTCTTGGTCAAAATTGACGTTCAGCAAGGTGTCCTGACAAGATGGACATGCTTGTTTAGTGTGCTTCTTATATTCTGCACTGAAATGTTTTTCCTCCTTTCATCAGGTCCTCTTGCGAGTCTTTGGCAGTATATCGAGTGTTTTTCTCAGTTGTTCTGATTAAACATTTTATTGCCCTTGGTGGTATTGTGCTTTTTCTTCAAAACCCTCAAAGGTTTTCTGGTACAACACATTCTTAACTTATGAATAAGGCTGCCAGCTGTGTCTCTAGCAACCTTCGGTGTCTTAGAAATCTTCTTGCAGCCATAGGCTTTCGGATGTAACAGAACAATTTCTTCTCTATAGCCTTTGTGAGAGCTCTTTTGACTTGGCCATATTTGCTACTCAACTTTAGCACATGCATCAGCTAAATTTATGTATGTGTAACAGCTTGTTTTAGAGTCTCCAAAGGCTGTATTAACTGCGTTTTAATACAATTTTGTACCCTACCGTACAAATAAGTGACTTAAAAACAGCAATGCTGAAAAGGGGTTGAATAAATATGACATAGCTCTTTTAACAACAACAAAAACTGAAAAATATTGCATTACATATTGACAATTACAATAATATTCTACTAAACTGTTGTAGATGCCATTGAAAAATGTTCAGCTTACTTTTATAAATTACTACAATGTCTGGGGGGTTGAATACTTCTGACTGCAGTTGTACATGTACATGCATCCAGTGAATGTACAATTTATTTAAATAACAAACAAACAAACAAACAAACAAAAAAAGATTATCATTTCATTATTTTCACTTTGCTTTTGAACACTGTTCATAAACCTAAAGAGGATTAGGCTTATTTATAACAAATGAATAGGTCTTGCATTATATAACTCGTAATGTAAAAAAAATTGTTTGGCACAATACATTCTGTATTTTTCCAAGTTTCTTCACTACTCTCACATGTAAATAACGTGAAACAGTCCTACCCGCTAATAACCATGCAGATGTATCTGTCTACTGTGGTTAAAAACAATAGTAAGGGCAGAATGTCTATTGGTTGACACATTTCTACCGTAGTATATATGCCACACGGCTGCATTACTAATTCAAAGATCATCAGCAACCGTTCCTTCAGTCCACTTCGGCAGGACCGCAGGGCTGTCCGGTAATGATTTGTTCATGGAGCGAGTCTCTCCCAGTGACTACTTCATTAGAGCACGGCCCATTGGCGGCATAATGCCAGCGCCCGCCTGAGTCCCTGCTAACACAGACATCATCACCAATTCGCAGCACATGATAAAGGCCTGTCACATCCACAGCATTATTAATTAACAGCACGCTGAGGTGAAATTCAATCAGGCCGGGCTGTACGCATCTCCTTAACAGGTTATGCAAATCCCACTCATTCTGCCAGTGACCATGTACGAGAAGGCAGTGTGAGACTCTACTCACACTTATTACTGTAATAAGAGGCCCGATAACATCGGAGGGGGTGGGGGCGGCCGACATAATGCCTGTTTAATTAGAATTAGACGTATGGCTTAAGGAAGAAGGGAGAAGATAGCTAAGACAGTAATGACTATGGGGAAAAATAGAAGGGTGAGGAGACACAATGAGATCATTTCACTACTTGAGGATTAATATTAAAAGAGTACTCCGTCTCTTCACATAAATCACTCAAATATGGGTGTGTGGCTCACCGTATCCACGTCTCAAAGACTAAATATCCACTCATAACATATTCCTTACAGATAATGTCATGCTCAAACCCCATTAACAGGAAATGACTTTTTTGGTTTAAGAAGATATAAGGCTAACTTGTAACAATACGACACTAATGGCAGTCATTGCACCGACTTGCTCCTTCAATATGTGAGGATCTAAAAGGCGATCAATCTTCGGTCATCTCCATCGTCAAAAGTTGAGGACAAACATTATGGGCTGCCTGAACAGTTTTATTATGGCACTATGAGAAAGGCCATCTTTTACTGCTGATACGGAGCAACATGACGCTAGCGCGCTATATCACGGTAAATGTACACTCGCATGAAATCATATATGTGCACGCCTAATGGCTCCAAAATCTCCCTCTGAAACACATGCATTTTTCATGCCGCTATAAAAGCATTGTCAGAGGAGCTGCTTCGGCCTGCAGACGCTAATTGATCTGGCCCTTTATGAGTGTGAAACAACAGGAGCAACGCTACAAAACTGTCATCTCAGACTCTTTCCCCTAATGCAGCCATAAATCCTGGCGCCGTCTAGCAGTCAGATGTTTTCATTACCCCATATCAGTTTTATGGAATTACTGATATCTGCATGATTCAGTAATTGTGGGTCTCTATGAAGTTGAAGCGGCAATTTTGCTCTCTATATTCCCGATCAATTCCCAGTCCCCTGGGCAGGGCAGAGGGATGCGATATTGGAAAACTCCGAGCGGGGATGGATTGCAACGGTTATCTGTTGACGGAGACAAACAGCTTAATCCGGCCCAAATCGGTGCGGCTGGCGCAGATTGTTTTTTACAAAAATGTAAATTGCGTTGTCAAAATCAGTCATCTTCATGCACATAGCCTAACAAGAGCCACTTTAAGCGTGCCGGGTACGAGTGCTGATCTGGCCTTTATAAACCCTCCGGGACAGAAACGCTACAGTCTGTGGATAGTGATAAAATATAACAGCTTTTTGTAAATGAACTGCTACCTGAGCTTTTGCTGAACCGCTACCTGAGCTTTTGCTGAACCGAGACTTTTCCAATTATTGAAATCAGTTTTAAGCATTTTTGGAGTGAAAAAAAATCTAAAAAGTATTCAATTAAGTTGAGGAAAATATGACAGTGAACCCACAAACATTAACGCATTCGAGCGGCAGTTCTTTTCATAATAAAATATAATAAACTGAAGTCTAATATCTGATTCTGTATCTCTTTTCTGTCTATTACAGTGACTGCAAGGTAAACAAAACACCCACCACCCATCCCAAAGAGAGAGGCATTTCTTCAGCCGTGCACAAATCAATACGGCTCAGCTCACGTTTGAAAAGCCCCATGTCTTGATAATGATGGTGACTCACGGCCAGTTATAATTTCCCTGCAAAGGAATATTATGGTGAAAGAGGTGGTCAGGTGTGGTAGTGTAGGTGGCAGTGGGACCGGGGCTGATGGGGCTTTAGTATATCTGTCAGTCTCAGTTTGGGAGGCCGAAAGGGAGGCTCGAGGGGACTAGCGTGCTATATATCTCTATTACATCTGATGGTCACTCCACTGGCCTGTTGTTTATTCTCATTAGCTCAGACAATGGGAACAATCTGGGGCACATATCTATCTGTACTGAAGTCGGTATTGTGTACGGCCCATTCTCTGAACTGTAGTCACTGTATCCCTTCAAATCAAACAAAATTTCTAATAGTCTTAAAACTAAGAAGGTACATAAAGTCTTCTGATTGGCTAAGCAACACCATCCCATGGCCAATACAAACCAGTGTTATTTTAGTATGTTTGATATTTAAAATTCAAAATAAAAACAAAAACTATATATATATATATATATATATATATATATATATCATTTTAATAAAGGTTTTAGAAAAATTTTTCAGTCTGTTAATTTATTTCTCATTCTTGTTTACCATGAAGTAAATATTTTATTTCAGTAAACATCTATTTTGTTTCAAGTAACAAAAATGTTTATGGCTTTAGTTTTTGTTAATGATAATAACCCTGATACAGAAAAGCTGTTATGACTGATAACCAATAAACAGCCAATATTAATATTATTCTATTTTGCCAGAAATACACTTTAAAAAAAATGAATCATTTTGAAAACTGAAAAACAAATCAAATTAAAAAAATGTAATCAATCAATTTAAAATTTAGGTGTCACAACATTATAAATGCATAGTATGAAATGAGATTATATTTTCTGAAGATTACATTCAATAGTGTTACTAAATTATTAGCATTTTTAGAGATCAACATGCAAAAAAAAAAAATAAAAAAAATAAATAAATATAGCTAAATATATAAATACATACATGCATGCATGCATACATGCATACATGCATACATGCATACATATTATGCATCAACTAGGCAAACAATGGTACAAATTCTGCAAATATCTAGAGCAACCAGCTAAAGAAAAAAAGCTGAGACCAACAGCGATGATTGATTCCCACCTTTTTGCAGGTCTTTCACTTTGGATGGAGACACCCTGCTTTATTATCAGTCTGAATCTATTTCTACATTCGAATTAGCGTCTGAGGCACAGTAAGAGAAGAAAAAAAAGCCCCTGACAGAAAGGCAAAAGCATGAGGCCTTTGCTGGTGTGGGCTGCGAGAGAGAAAAGCAAGGCTTTTGATAGGCCGCTGCAGACAAGGCAGTTGAGAGAGAAGCTAATGGCCATGATTAATGACAAAGGGCCAGAGGAGAGCGGGGACACAGCCGCTACATACATCATCCCTCCCCATCAGTCAGAGCACCTCCCTGGACCCTCTCTTTCTCACTGTCTCCCTCGCTCCCTCGCTCTCTGCCTTATCTCTGCCCACTCCCTCGCTCACAGCGCCCGAAAAGTAGAAAAACAAGTGACAAAGGGGTGATAAGGTGAACAAGAAAATGGCGTGTAAAATAAGCGAGAGATATTCCGAGGAAAGAGAGAAAACGGCGCTCCGATTTCAAGCGACTTGACTCTTCCTCAGCTGAAGCCCCCATTCTCAAGGTCTTATCTGCCATATGGCTCCCCTGTTTAGATGATTTATTAGGTGCAGAAAAGCACTCTGATAAATTTTAGCTCGTTCTGGCTGCGTAGGCAACCCACGGTGTCAATAACGAAACTCAGGCCACTTTAATGAAAACTTTTAGTACCGAAGGGGTAACCATTTATTTATGAGTCACTATAATATTACGCTGGCAAAAAAAAAAATTTATCTCCCCTTCTCACGCACGCCACAAAAGGCGGCTTTGACTGCGAACGGCGGCACGCAGATCATCTCCATATGTCAGTACCTCTCCTTCACCCTGCTCCTAACACATCAGCGCTGGATTTCTGCTTAATTGAAGCATTCAGCTGTTTACAACTCACACAAAAACAGCGAGAGTTTATTTACGACCAATTAAAGTTACCATTTTGAGTGAAGGCAAACCATTATGGATTTCAGCCTCTTTGATTCTAATTAGTTGGTGTGTTCAGGTTTTGTTTTACACAGCTGATTTACAAGGGGGCCTTGCAAATAAATTTCCCATCAACAGCAGATGCTGTTTCCCAAAGAAACGCAACTCGCAGAGGGAGCGATGGAAACAAACAATGCGATTACGCCATTTCGCTTCGGCTTTACTCGCTTAAAGGAATTACAGAGCAACAAATGGTACTACTGCAGACGTTTTGATTTATTCGCATATCACCTCATTAAAATGCTTGTCTGTCATCGGACTCTGTTTCTCTGTCCATTAAAGAACTTACCACAGACTGGGTGTCTGACTTTAATGGGCCAACACTTCACTTTCAGGAGCTTTTCCCCCTTTTAAATAACCACACATTTCAGTCTGCATTCTTTCACGCACACTCACAAGACAACAGAAAAGCAGTGTGCAGATCATATTCTGCATTTTAATCTTTCACTGAAATGAGACCAACATTCAAAACATCAGCTACAAACTGCAAAGATTTAATTTGATCCTTACGAAACAAATAAGTGCTAATAATAGCGATATAGCTTCTTATGCTCACTAAGGATGGATTTATTTGATCAAACAGTAAAAACAGTAATAATGTGAAATATTATTACAATTCAAAATAAATGTTTTCCCTTTTAATATATTTTAAAAAGTAGTATATTCCTGTGATGCAAAGCTGAATTTTCAGATTTTGGAAACGTTTTCCCCCAGCATTCTTTGATGAACATAAGTTAAAAGAACTGCATTTGTATGAAATCGTTAAAATTTAGAAAATCGTCACTTTTGGTCAATTAAGTGCACCCATGATAAATCAAATTAATTCTTTCCAAAAACAACTTTTGAACATTACTATATGCATAATATATAACAAACACTCTAGATATTTATAAATGGACTACTACTTCTGGTCATAAAGACTACTTTTATGCTGGTTTTGTCCTTTTTGTAGCTTGACAGCATGCAGTTACACCAGTATTAAACTTCATAAAAATGAGTAAATCAAAGTTTATGTAAACTATTCCTTAATCAGATATGGGGCTGGCACATTTGTGATACCATCAATCTGCTACAACTATTGTGAGTGGATAAACTGAGTTCTAAGATCTGAAACATCCTTGTAGTGCAACACACTTTACTTAAGATGTGCAAATGAAGTTCTTAACAAGCATTAGCAAGTGAATGCAAGCTCAGCGTAAAACAAGGGATATTTGCAACCCAAAGCATTCAAACAATAAAGACTGGGCCTTTTAAATGGGTAAACTTCCTCAGATCAAAAAGGTCACTGTATATACAACAATGAGATCAAAACCATTGATGTCGGTTTCAAAATAAATGTAACGCTGCATAACAACTGACTGAATACCTGAAACTACTGAATCCAAAACAAGAAAAACACCTACTGCAGCAGCACAGCCGCAGACAAAATGCTCTTTAACAGATAAATGTGTGAAAATGCCCCACAAATTTCGAACATGAGGCAGCTGAGGACAAAATAACCCATCTCTTTATGTTCCGCACTGGCAGATTTTAACTTATTTGCAGCGCTCGCTCGTTGTAATTAATATTGCACAGGAGCCTGCATTGTCATTTTTCAAATCATTTCCCTGGAAATGTTCTACACCTCTTAATGGCCTCGCTAATGCTGTAGCTGTCATGTTTTGGACAGCTGCGCTTTTGCAAGACAAACTCGGGCTGCGTCATGCCCCTCTCTCAGCGGACACCTCCCGCTCAAAGGCACATGGGCCAGGCCGACCAGCTGCTCACGGCGATATGGAAATCTTTGATTAATTTTTCACCTCTTGGTACCGACTGTTGCTCAAGTGTCACCTTCCCGCTCTGTCCCCGAACGGCGGCTTTTTTTGACTCACTTCCACCGATGATAGATCAGTTAACCGCTTCCAAAAAAAGAGAAAAAAAATCATAAGGCTAATTAAAGCAAAAGCAACACAACCCAGATGTGTGTGTGGAGGAAAGGCTGGATGTTCGCCAACCTGCTCTAGCAGGGAAATCAAGGCCTCATCGCTCAAATTAGCCGGTTCTCAAACTAAATTCGGTGAACGTTTGTGTCAGTTTTCTCAGACAACATTAGCAAAGGTGGTCCGGAGAGCTCTTTTTCAAAGGAGCCACATAGTATAAAGTGCCTGTCACGTCAATAATCGGCCGAGGAGTCATCCGGGTGGATTTCGTTCTATCAACAGAAAAACATACACGGTAAAGTATCCTGTCGTTGACAGGACAAATTTTACTTGGCGGAACACTATAGTATTAATATTCACCGAAACGCTTGGTGCTGTCAAACAGCATCCTGAATGATTTAAGGCTTTCAAAACACTGACCCCAATCTGAGGCTCTTACTGTAAATCTGTAGCAAAAACATGCCACCGACAATTAAATCATATTAAACGTGACAAATGTTTCACACCGTGTTTAGATTTGGGGGCAGCGGGGTTCGCCGCGTTACAAAGGTGAACTCAAAGAGACCCTTTCATACGTTAAAGCTAACGCGACTGAAGTTTGACGTGAAAAAAACATCTGCCGAGCGACTGCCGTCAAACGCGCGGCGGAAAACAAACCAAAGGGAAAGCATCTGAAGTTTCGCATTTCAGGTTACTGTCCCGATCACGTTTAGACAGGAAAATGGGAGCTTTTAGTCTTCGAGCGGGGCTGGAGAGAGACTTCCTGTCAGAGCTGCCCATCTCCCATACAGCCGGGCTCTGCCGCCCTCACCGAGGAACCCGCGCCTCATGCTGGGACATCTGAACGAGGGAGACAGTCAGACCCATCAACACGACAGCATGACTCCACTATCACACATACGCTCAAACACACAAACAGGATGCGGCGCTCAAGCGTTCACGGCTCACCAATGAGACCCCGCAGAACTCAAGGACCCGGCATTCTCCTCTAAATGATTTCCTGACATTTAAAAGACAATAAGCAAGCAAGCTAGATTGGTGAAGGAGGCATGTCATTTTCGGCACGCTGTTGCTCAACATCAAGGAAAATCAATGGCGCCTCCGCAGGGGCACGGAGAAGGAAGAATGGAGCTCCGTTTCAGGTCTGTTTGAACTCATTTTCTTTTCTCTGCAGTTGCCCCCTTCACGTATCCCCCCTCCCTCCCCCAGGCAGCCCCTCACAGCAGGCCTGACAGCTTGACACATTGACAGCTCGCGGTGAATGACAACTGATTTGTACAAATTTCAAGCCTTATAAATCTACCTGTCACAACAAGAGCATAAAAGAGCTCGGACCCAGCAGGTAATTCGAAAGATAGACCGAACGAAAGGGAGAGAGAGAGCGCAAGAGAGCTCCACTTTGACAGCACTGGATCAGTCCTCGGCTTCACCTCAAAAACACACAAAAAGGGTAGAAAACTCCTGCCGTCTTCCTCTGGTTAAACTTCATATAAAAGCCTCGCTCCCATTTTGTGGCCACCAGGCAGTCAATCCTCTCATTTAAAGATTTAAGAGGAAAAAAAAGTGGAGGTCTAGCAGAGAAACGCTTTTGTTTTAAACTGATATTAAAGGCAGCGCCACCTGCTACAAGCAGGATTACAAGCAGCGTTTTTCCCAGCCTGCGCTCTGGCTGCGTAAATGAGCGGGCCCTTTTTTACGCTATTTAAACAATATCCCACACTGCACCGGGACTGCAGCTCCCCTCCAAGCTTTCATCTGTTCATAATGGCAGCCCCGGCAGGCAAGGCCTTCAGAAGCTGTAAATCCTCTCCGAGGGTGTATTTTTACTGCCAGAAATAAACTACCAGGTAGAAAAATCAATAGGGAATGACAAACAGAAAACTGGTTAATAATTCTGCCTGAGTTGTCTCTGCCATTTGAGCGTCTGATGGCTCATTTGTGTTAGTCAATCGGTATGAGTTGGAGGCCGTTAAAATGATTGATATTAATGAGGATGCAGTCGGGATGACATCTGCATTCTAATTCATAACATCTGAATTTCACTTCTTGTTTGTGAAGATCTGAAGGCATCAGCTGCCATATGAGCTGCGAGCCTAAATTAAAATAAACAGCAAACTGCAACCCATCATAATTGCATCAAGCAAAACAATATTAAGAAAAAATGCTTATATAAAAAACTGAATATTTTTAAAAGTTATGCCACACAAAAAAGCTCTTTAACAGTTAAATCTAATGTTAAAAAGGCCTTTTTATTGTATTATTTGTTTTCTGGTCCCTAAATGTATGAAGCAATAATTATTTGCACTGACAATTCAAGCAACATAAACTGTATTTAAAAAAAATGGTAAAATATGTTGTTTGTTTCAATTGAAAATCTAGTAAATTAAAAAAGATAGATGAGGCCTTTACCCTTATGCACCACAAACATTAAGCAGTTTGCTATTTTGCAAACCTAAGTGCATTTTTGACAGCATTTTTCGCCTCATTGGGCCTTCAGCCACAAATCAAGGCGATTTTACACCAGTTACCAAAACTTTTACATTAAATCAACACTTTAAATGAATAAATGTTCAAAATTAACCTGTCACTATGTACATGCTAAGGAAAGTACTGTGGTGTTTTTGTTTTTTTTTAGTGTTTTGCGAGAATAAAAGGACCTTTAACCTAGATGACTTTAGTCTTGAGCACTAACCAGTAAAACATAAGACATATGTGGAAACCATAAATAACACATCCAATGTAAATTAAACCATCAGATGATAGCTGATAAGATGAATCTCACTAACCCTGTTATTTGTGTTATTTGCAGAGTTGAGAACATAGCCCAGACACTTCAGACTCCAAACAAAGGCTCTTTTCTTTACGCGCTGCTATTTCAGACCTTGATAACATTTTAGTGCTTAGGAAAACAATGGCAAGACGAGAGCAGAGATAAACATGTTAGTGCATGCAAGTCATCTGCCTTCTATGAGAGCCTGGCTTCATAAACAAGCTCCAGCACCAGTGTGTTCTCTCCATGACCCTTGACCTCTGAACTTTGGTAAACATGCAGAGACGCTCCCAGTGCACAATGATCCTGTGGCTACCATGTGTTTGGACAAGCAGCATTCCTCTCAGTGCAAAAAAAATAAAATAAATATAATTCAACGCTTGCAAGAGATGAACAGGAAAATGATAGTACGATTATAGATGTGGAGAAATGCATCGAGTATGTCGCTCTCTGAGGTACAACCTATTACACTGGTCATTATATATGGAAAAATCAATGGGAAAGCGCACTTAAATCCCTAAACCAACATAGCTGATAGCACTTATTCAAAGACTAGTCAATACTTTAATTCTAACACTATTCTTTGTCACATTAATACATTTGCAGAGGTTTCAAATAAAACTAACCCCAAAGTGAGGCTATTTAAAGATCTAATTCACACTCTAGCCTTTCAAAATCCTCTATTTTTGACCCACACCACTACATCTGTGTGAACCACTGTCAATCAGAAGAGTGACTCTTCTTAAACGGTTCTTAAATCTCTCTGTGCAGAATTGGTGCGGTTATTTGATTAAGATTTAGCCCAGTGAACGCTCCCAGGACAGGCCTCTGCTCGGGCCAAAAAAGGAGGGTGGGAAGCCCAGGGATTAAGTGCGACACTCCCATTAATGCAGTCAAACTGTCACCCAGATCAAAGGGCCCTGCAGGAGATCGAGAAGAGTTCGGGCAGGTGTCCCCTCCTATTCTAATGCCAAGACAAGTGCATGAACTCTTATCGGCAGAGAGACAGCGCAGTTAGCGCCACATCCCCATTCGCTTCCCTCCTTATTAAACGTGGTGCAAGTGAACGACCACAGCTCACCTATCAAACCAATACGTTTGTTATCAAGCTCAATTAGAAATGAAGCAAATCCAAGACACGCTTTAGTTATATTAGCCACAACTCCACCATCTACACCTACAACTCCGACATGAAAAACGTTCATTTTAGTGAGGCCTTTGTCCCAGTTGGTCATTTATCAAGATGCCAAGAAAGCAAACAACTTATCGAAGCAATGTTATTGCAACTGTTATGGAGTACAATTAAGTAAAATGTCACTTTGCTTAAACAGGCCCATACCCCTTAAGGTTTGATTTAGCCTTTGCGGCACTCCAGATTATTTTATACAGCTCAATGATACACTCCAGAAGGAAGTGTTGAAAGGTTGCCAACTCCATTATGTTTATGCAACATTAAGCACATTGTCACCCTTCAGGAATATACATTCACACAGCTTCCTGTATAATTCTACACATTAATCACTTTCATAAGTGAAACATTAGAAATGTAGGATGAGGAATATGTCGACCTATCAAAAAAAATAAATAAATAAAAAATACATGTGCAAATAGATTATGCAACACAATTAACGTTTTAAAAAGGCTGATTGAAAAACAAGCACATATGAAATTCAATATAAAAGCAATTGAGTAAAACAGCTGCTGGCAAGTTAGCAGCTTCTCAGAGGGTAATATTATTTTCTTAGAGTAGTTTTTGGCAGGGTCCAAAATTAAAACACTGGCCAATGGAAGTCCATTGTGTTCCATAAATATTTTTTACTAACCATGAAACAGTACTTTGTATGTTTAAATAATAATTAAAAAAAAAACAATTCTTGCCCATGACAAAGAAATTTAGCTGGGTTTTTATTACAATTATTTATTTATTTATCATTCATATTTTTATAGATGTGATGAGAAAATTTCCACTGAAGCTACAACTTAGACCAAAAATAAATAATGAATAAACAAACACACAAACAAACTAACTTATGATCAGAAGCACAGGAACAACACGAAAAGTGGGATGGACACATTATGAACATCATCTGCATGTCTCATGAATATTAATTAGGTCACAAATCATTCTAAACCCAATTTGCTGAATGGAAAGTAAGCGGGCTATAAACAAAATAGAAACTACTCA
>JAFVLL020025695.1:0-38806 GCA_021397915.2 Tor tambroides | reverse complement strand
ACTGTCTACTGTTATATACCTGTACATACAATTGTCAATTTGTATATTGTTATTCCGTATTACTTGTTCTTTTTAATTCTTCTTTTATTATCTGTTTTTTTTGTTCTGTCAGTGTCATTCTGTTGTGCTGCGGAAGCTTCTGTCATGAAAACAAATTCCTTGTATGTGTAAACATACCTGGCAATAAAGCTCATTCTGATTCTTTTTTTTTTTATCACAGACCATTTTTATAAATAATGATAGAACACATGTAGAATGTGTTAAATGGACTGTATTTTTCTTCCTGGGCTATTACAGGCTGTCCAAATGCAACTGAGGTACAATGAGCCCCTGCACACTGCAATTACAACATTTAGAAAGCATTACAATGTAATGCAAATTTTCCAGCAAAATTCAAACACTAACTATATTTTGGAATTTGGGGCAGAGTAGTCTATATTAAAACTACTCCCATCTGCTTAGAAACTCATGGATCACCTGTCAGACGGGTTACATTATTGATACCAAGCTCAAAACTGAGCTCTTAATCCAGTTTTTCAAAAGCAGACTGCTCTTAAAGCTTGTCTTCATGAAATCAAGCATAGATGCTTACCAGTGGCAGCTGGTCTTTCTCTAGAGTGGGGAAGCAGAGATGTCACTTATCAATGGTAAAATGTGTACTCAGATCTATTTCAGATCTGCAGGGTTGCACCTAAAAGCTGTTTCTCAAACTGCTGCTAAACAGTGAGATGTTGATGGCAATGGCAACAGGCAAGAGACAAGACTATGAATGCTATGCTAAATGTTACATTAGAGTTCAAATAAATGCATCTCAGAGCACTTGCTGTATTTTTACATTGTAAAATGTTCCAAACCTAAAGCTTGGCCAATCATCATGTAGAGAACCATCTAAAGAAAAAAAAAAAAAACTAGTGTGTGTGTGTGTGTGTGTGTGTGTGAGTGAGAGAGAGACAGAAAGATAGTCAAAGATGTTGATAGAGACTTATTTATGTTATGCATATAATATAAACATCTCATTATTCACCATTTTCTTTCACATTATGACTTTACAAAGTCATGTCATGGGTTCTCTGAATAATGAACAGCATGAATAACGAACCTGTGTTGCACAGCCTAGAAGACACAAATGATGTGCATCTTGACAAAAGTCTTAAGCCTAGGACACACTGCATGATTTTAGACTGTCCTGGCCATCGTGAAACAATCTTGGCTCCTATCAGTGGTCCTATGTCGTACAGTGAGAGCGGTTCAAAGACGGCCGTTGTCAGGATTTTGTGACCAAGATCATTTTCAGACAGTGTCAGAAATTCAGCCTGATCATCGCACAGAGTGTTTGCTGCTACGACCTACGTCTACTGACCAGCCAATAAAAATGCAACATGAAATAGCATGTTGATCAACACAACATAATGCTGAAACTTAAAGCTAACGCTTTTTCCTTTCTCTTTCGCAGCTGCCTCTTTTTGTCAGCACACATAAAAAGTACAACTGCCAAACCGTGATTCGCCATGCTCTATTTGTTTACCGCTAGCGCATACTGATGACATTTTATTCTTTAATAGTAACTTGCGACGTAGACTTCGAGTCACTAGGTGTCATTATCGTACAGTTTGCATACATGTTGTAACCAAGTTAGATCCATGTCGCGATTTGTAATGATCTTATAAGATTGCTGAAATCACACAGTCTGTAAAAGGCTTTAGTGAGAAATCTCAAAAATCTTGAGTCTTTCTTCAGTTACATTCTAACACCAGTAGGTGGCATCTTTATGAGTTACTCATCATACATTCAACCAATTCATTCAAAAATGCAGATTCATTCACAAAACAAGCAATCTTTTTTTGAGGAGTCTGAATCATTTATTCAAACAATTCGTTCAGAAACACAGAGTCATTCAGGAATCACAGCTGTGCTGATATACAACCAAAACACTCTTGCTAACACTCTAAATATATGTTATTAAAATATTAACACTGATTCATTTTAGAATTAAACAAGCAATGTTTTAATGAGTGATCCACTGAATCAATAATTTAAAAAAAAATGTTCAGAAACACTGAATCACTCAGGAATCACAGCTTTGCTAATACTTTGCTAATCACATCTGTGCTGTGATTTTGCTTTAATATAAAATTAAGACATTTTACAAAATATAAATATATTCCTAAATATACATTAATGTAACATTAAGAGTTTAACAATAGACAAACAAACAAACAAACATTAAATATGTCAAAAGCTCAAATATGCTCAAATGAAGTTCTTATTTGTGTCACCCCTCTAAAATGTTTCTAACATAAGTTTCAGATTTTCGCAACCACAAAAAAATAAATAAATAAATAAGTAAATAAATTTAAAAAATTGTCTGGGTTTATGCATTCTATTGTTCTGTTCTCTAAAACAGTATCTTCTAGATTCTTCTGTATTGAAGTGCATTGTTTGACTCTGTGTTCTTTTGGACTAACGCCACAGAACATCTTGGAGCAGGGCCCACAGAAAGGCTGCTTCCAGCTGCAGCCCAGAGACAGGAAGCAGACTATAACCTCAGCCTCTGATCATACTGTACAAAACACATTGCCCTGCCATCTCCCATTTATCTATAACTCTATCAGACTTCAGGGTGCACACACACACACACACACACACACACACACACACACACACACACACACACACACACACACCTTAAAGGAAGGGGAAGACTTCATTATACTTATGAGAAAGAGCAAGGCAGCAAATCTAATTCGCTTCTGAAGGAACGCAGTGTTATTGCTTTTCTATATTCACTCTCTTTCAGTTCTCTGTCGCTTGTGCACATTATTTGAGCGCTCACCTAGGGAGTCATTTGAAGCGGACGAAAATAAATCCCTGATATAGTTAAGCATTATGAGAGTTTAATGTTCTAACATGTCTGGGCACTAATAGAATAGGTTCCTCACTTTCATTGATGGAAGCCATTTTATTTTGGGACTGAAAATAGAACACAGGGGATAAAGAGAATGGTTGTAAGATACACTTATATTTGTTCAGTTGTTTTTCGCTTCAGGCAAAAATAAGCAGCTTTGGACCAAAGCGGCGGGTACAACTGGTGAAATCTGGTGCAGATGGCAAAAGTCACACACTGTCAGAGAGCTGAGTAGAAACCACAGAGCTAATTAAGCTGTTATTTAAACAGTAACTAAAACTGAATGCTTAGAAAATACCATAATAGATACCATTATGGAGGCCCATCTGAGTGCTATGGGATCAGTACAATTTAAAGATGCAGTAGAACAATGCAGCTAAATTAGTTTGATATGAAACTATACACTCTGAAAGCCTAACTGGTCATTAACATATGCTGTGATTTAGATGATGGTGTCCCTACCAGGATACTTGAAAAGAATAAGCTACAAAACTTACTAGAAAGCTTGAATACCTTGATTGACAAGCTAGATCATGCTGGTCAAGAAACTTCTCCAGCTGGGTCTTGTTTGTGAACAGTATGGTCAAATAAAGACTAACCAGCACAAACCAAATTTGAAAGGAACTGAAATTCATGCTCTAAGCAGGGAATTTTGCAAAAATTGTCAAAAACAGTGCCATAATATTTACTATTAATAAATAAGTTACATCAGACTTCAAGTGACCAGCACAGAACCACGTGTAACTCGCATTTAGGTCATATAGTTGCGATACTTTTATTTCATTTTATTTATTATTCTTTATCAGCTATTATTTAGCATTATTTTCCCCTGCTGGTCGTATCAGAGCATATATGTGGTCCATTCTGAGTCATTACCACTGTTAAATAAAATGAAAACTATTACAAATAATATGAAATAAAAAAGCTGAAATAAAAGAAAGTAGAAATATTATATATATAAATATAAAATTAAATGCTAATTTAAAATATCAATTCATAAATAAACATACAAATATATAAATTGTATTACAGCATATAAATGTATATAAATAATACAAAAATTAGCCTACACTGTTCATGACCCACCATTTGAGAAAGCTAAATGACTAAATTAGTATAATTAGAATGTATTTTATCTGGTTAAACAATCCAATTACCTAACACTGTGCGAATATATAAAGCCTCCTATCACTCTATAGAAGCTGATGATTGACAAGCTCACCTCCACACAGACACACAGTGGAGTCTTGATCTGGCCTTGATCTTATTACCTGCATCCCTCCTCTCTTTGACCTAACCCCTCCTCCTCCACATCACTCAGCGCGCGACTGGACAGCTAGCCTGTCAATCAATCACGCCCCCGGCTGACAGGAAGTCTAATGATTCACAGACACTGACCCTCACCTCTCACTGGGCTTCACAAACCCAGAGTTCCAACATCAGAGAGGGTTCTCCGATGTTCTACTTTAATCCAACCCACTTCTATCAGCATGCAGACACTGTAGTTCCTCAAAGACTGCAAAAGTGCGGGCAGTTGTAATGAGCCCAGGATTCTAATAAGCATAGCACAGCTTCCAGGCAATTCCTGCTCCGAATGTCTTATCTCTACTCTTCTCTCATTCCCTCTGTTTGCTTTTCTCCATTGTTTGTGACGCTGCAACCATTAGGCGAGTGTTTCTCCACAGCTTAAGTATCAATCATGTGGCCAGTGTGTGATTGTAGCCTCTCTTTCAATGAGGATAGCAAAACAGCAAAGTAATGACACACATATGGATGATTCCACAACATTAGACTATATTACTCTCTTCTGATTGCAGGGGGATGAAAGAGATACTATGGGCTCAGAAAGAGAGACAATAAGAACAAGACAGAGGAGAAGAGAGAATACTTACAGGTTACCTTCTGTCTACATGGTTAGAGCTCCTTTCGGAGTAATCATGTTGAAAAACAGCACATAAACAAGACATGCTGGGAAGAACAGAAGTAAAATGCTACATATCGACTTGAGTCTAAGACTTAAGTTGTTTGTAGTCTTAAGAGTAAAAAAAACATATGTTTGTAAACCCAATCCAAGCCATACAGAATCTGATTCTTTTGGAATGAATTTTAGTCTGAGCAGTTAGTAGGAATTAACCAAAATAAAACAAAAATCACACTATGGCTATGATTTAGTTCAATAAATATATGCACTGTATATTTCAGAGAGAAATGCACTGGTTTAATGTTTGAATGAAGCATTTAAGCGAGCCATAAATATTAGTATTGTAATTTTACAGCTATTGTAACACAAAAATATTATTACATTAATATTTCTTAAAAAATTAAATGTTTTTGTAGTAACTAGTATTCAGTAATCTTTATTAATATTTTTATTTTGTAACTATAATAATTGTTTTATGACATTTTTTGGCAAAATAGTGCAGCTTTAGAAGCAAGCAAAGCAAACCTGGATTTTTTTTTTAAATCACCATATATATATATATATATATATACATATACATATATATAAATTGCAGTTAGACTTTAGGCATGGGTTTGATTGCCAGGGATTGCAATGAACTGATGAAATACGAAAAATGTAATATAGCAACTTGTAATAATTTACAAAATTACATATGCTAAATTATACACTAGTTTAATATTCTAATTTACCACTCAGTCTGCCCACATACAGCAAGCTATGTGTCTTTCATTATGTTCTGAAATCTCAAGCAATTTGAGCAACAGGAATAGTAGTACTTGTCTTAATCAATACTGCATATTACGCCAACACATGAATCTCATCAGCCAAATCCAAAGAAACTTAGTTGAAGTTTGGGACAAGCTAACTCAGATCTAACCTCAGGGGTGATGAAAATAAACTTCTCAAAATAAAGATTTGTAAGAGATTATGAAGCTACATGCGAGAGAGTATAGACTGCAGGCAATTTAATATCTCAGCACCAAAGCCAGTCTGCAAACAAGAAAGCACCGTCATTACTGATTCAAAATGGAATTATAGGCAAAGCCTGACAGTCAGATGTGCGTTATGAGAGAGTGATCTGTTATTATTATGCGTGTGCCGTGTGTGTGTGTGTGCACGTGGACGCGCATGTGTGACGTTCCATCTGCACGGATTCGGTTTCGCCTAAGAATTGATGCATCTCTGATAACACACACATGGGGACGTGGGATGTTGGCGACAGGACGGTGGCGCCGTATCGACCCTGCAGTCTCATCTCTCACAATGTCCACACAACCTTAAGAAAACCCTCAAGCAGCATTTGCTTCTGATAAAAATCAGGCGACGGTAAAGAATTGCTTTCCAGTTCATCGGAAAATGGATTCCATATCTGCAAGTCATCATAATATTGGAAAACACCATTGCAACATAAAGTCCTCCTCATTCTTTCACTCGCTCCATCCTGTCTTCCTGTCTCAGCACCCGCAATGCTTCAGGTGCCTGTGGGGGATTTCAGTGCTTTATTTGTAACAGCATTAGACAGTTGGTATTTTCAGTTGGTATTAAAATCCATTATGAGTGATCTGGTAGCAAGCGGACAGTGCTAAATACAGAAGGGTCCAAAATGTTTTCTGATTCAATCACTCAAACTGCATTCAGAGGTATTTTAGAAGATGACCACATTGCACTTGTAACATAAATGCTACTGTGTTCAATGTTCATAACAGTGAAGGACCACCAGGGTTTTTTTAAATAGTTAATTAAAACTGAAACTGAAACTAAAACAATGAAATAAACTAAAATTTAATTGCAAGAACTGAAATATAAAACCCAGTTTATTTCAGCTAATTGCCAAGGCAACATTTCTCATTTAATTTAGTTTAACTTGATGTACGAAAACTGATATAAAAATGATTTTAGACACATAGAAACAAACTTTAAATAAAACTAAAATGAAAATGCAAAATATAAAACTGATGAAATAAAATAAAAAACATAAAAAATATACTAAAATATAATAAATTAAAGTAAAATAAAATAAAAACACTGAGGACCACCCTCTCAACTGGTTCTAAAACTTTTTATAAATAAAATAAAATAAACCTAATTTTGAAATACTTCTTAATACCTAATTTGTACATAATTTATGCATATATACATAATTTTTTATTTTATAAAAATGAAATATTGCATAATATCAATATGCATGTCATATATCTAATACCACAATGCATAATATTTATTTATTTAAATAAAATTACATCTAATACCAGATGTAAACAGGGGCTTGGCTACTCACACCAGAACAAGCATAATGTATAAACATTTGAATCTACATTATTTTAAAGTTATAACTTTATATTGTTAATTTTATTTTGCTCTCTCCTCTTTCAGCATTCAAAACCAAAGATATCCAGGAGCAAAGCACAATCGTTACATCCTCTTTATCCCTTTCTTTCTTTTTTTCTTAGAACAGTAAATGCAGAACAGATACAGTACCTGGTAACTAAAAACAGCGAGTCAAGATTTAAAAAAGAAAAAAAGTACTCCTGATACCTGAACCGATCTCCATTCGATTACAGCCCCAGCAACGAGTTGTATAAATACATGTTTACAGTGAAACACAGTCTCTAATGGCTGCTGTTCACATTGATCTCCCATTTCCAAAAGCATACAGCAGCAGAATTCCTTTTTAGCATCAGAGCTGTTTTTGATGCGCTAAAATGGCAGTAGAAAGGAAAGTGAATTACACTGATTCTCTAAACAGGAAACAGCATAAAGCAGAGAAAGAGAGAAAGAGGAGCCTTGTGCATGTGTACCATTGTTTTAAATGTAACAAGCGTGTGGTCTAAGCACATGAGTGAATGATGTTTTAGACAGACAGTGTGCCCTCTGACCAAAGCAGCTTTTATGCGTTTATTTGAACAGAAGCCTGAAGCAGGATACTCACTGTCTCGCTCCCTGCGCTCCTGTTTTCTTCTTTACCCGGCTCTCTCTCGCTTCCCATCTCACGAAAATGAAGCGTATCTCACTCAAACACACAGCGGACAGCCGCAGACGAGGTGTGATTGTTTGCTTTGTCAGACAGCATGAAAGACCCAGACCCCGTCCCCTTCTGCCCTCAATCCCATCTGAGCTCTATTGTAGTTTGTGTTTTGGAAGTCTAATGACAGAGAAAGTGAGAGAGGGAGAGGAAAAAATGCACTAGATTATTTGTGACAGTGATGAGGATGATGATGATGGGGTGACAGTGACAAGGAAGATGGCATCAATATCAGTGCATCAGCCCCTGAGTCTATGTGAAACACAGAAATAGCATATAAGACATCACGATGCTGAAATTACTCTCCTCTGCCAGAATAAAAGGACTATTTATCTTCTCAGCACACATCAGATGAAGGAACACCATTATCACTTGTTCTATAACTAGTTATAAGGATAATGAAGTTAAATGGGCTAATCCCAATACAATCACCAAGGGCTGTATTCAAAGACATGATTTTGTCTTTACTAATCTCTCTTTTGGCCTCAGCCTCTGTTTTGTGGTGTTTTATTTAAATGGAAAAGTCTTTAAGAAGTTGTTTTTTAATGTTTAACATGACTGCTTGACTTGATGCATACTTAATGAGAAGTTTTCAAAAATCCATCTTATTTGAAATGCTTCTCAGGAATGTGTTTCTAACTCTGAATTAAATGAGATTTGTGGGGGTGACTACTAATTCGCTAAATCAAACGTTTAACTTTATATTAAGCAATGAAGCAAGTTTAGAGTAAAGGTGCAGGCATATTAGAGAGGCAAAATATATTGTAGGGAATCAAGGTTCATTGTTAGTATGTAGTGGTGTATGAAGCACAGCTCACACTAATAAGTCACTTTCAAACCAAGCAGCTTTCTGTTGGTCAGCTCTGCAAATGTGCATGTCTGACTTGAACATGAGTGAAATCTGTGTGGAGAAATTTTCACCCTCTCGTGAACCTCTGGCGAAACCGTTTTGGAATGATTGAATTTCACCTAAAACATGTTAAAATTATAATGGTAGATGCAACTTCACCAGACTTAAAGGAATAGTTCACCCAATAATTAAAAAAAAAAAAAATCTAAAATCATCTATTCATGTTGTTCCAAAGCCATTGACTTACTTTCTTCTGCTGACCAGAAAAATGGACCCTTTTCACAGACTGTGGTGACTCATTTCAGCAGTCATCAGCATCATAAATCCCGTTTATTATATTTTCATTTCTTTTTAAATGTATGTACATTTATAACAATATCCTTTGTATTATATTACCTTTGCATCAAATGACAAAAAAACTAGTCAATACTGCTGTGAGGGTGTTTTTAATACAGTAGCTGTGTGAGTGACGGTAAATTTGACATTGTTCTCTCTTCTAAGTGCCATTGTCAATCTCTCTTTGTTTTTCCTCTTTTTGAAAGGCATAAAACAATATTATGGAGTATTTCTTTTGCTATTTGAGCAAATGGGAACACTAAAAAAAATCTCTTTTGTATTTCACAAAAGAAATTGTTAATCATACGTGTTTGGAATGACATGAAAATGATTAAATAGTGACCAATCAATTTTTTTAGTGAACTATCCCTTTAAGTTGAGGTCACGCTACACTTTGTGCTCCATTTCCTTCGATTCATTCATATAGGTGCACAAGAAAGTGAAAATGCAAATAAATTATGCAAGATAATTGAATTTTTGACCAACAAGATGATATACATATTACATTAT
This sequence comes from Tor tambroides, assembly GCA_021397915.2. Taxonomy (NCBI): domain Eukaryota; kingdom Metazoa; phylum Chordata; class Actinopteri; order Cypriniformes; family Cyprinidae; genus Tor; species Tor tambroides. The sequence goes on along the minus strand of JAFVLL020025695.1, from coordinate 29,220 downwards.
AGTTATTTATACTACGGGGCCGTTGAATGCTTGAATCTGATTGGCTGATGAATGTTCTAAGGTGTGCAATTATTTTCAGGGAAACGCACGGCGAACGTAGTTCCAGGCAGCTCTCGACCGCATTACAGTTCCATATCACTTCGCCAAATGATTTAAGTTATTTCAAAATGTCTAGTTTACACACATGAAAACATATGCGCTAATGTTGTTAGCGCTGCTCTGACGACTTTGTCAGTAAATAGTTTAGCAACTTAAAAGTACATGACATTTCTCACAAGCGAAGCAAAGTAACAACGGCACTGTTCGTGAGGAAAATGAACTTAAAGTTTCACTAGTAGGGACGCTGCTGCCGAACACTTTTGAGAGACAGACTCAGAGAGGTAGGCTAATTCACGTACGCTCTCTCTCTCTCTCTCTCTCTATCTCTCTCTCACTATTCCTTACATATAAGTTTATATATATGTGAACTTCAAAGTTGAATGGTGTTGTGGGAAAGTGGATTAGATGGCATGTTTTTTATTGATGTTATGTTTTTATTTATGGGGGAATTTATTATTCATTAAACAGAGAAACCCTGTAGCGTGATGTCATATCATGTGGCCAAAAGTTGTTGTATACGAAGGGTTTTCATATGCTCTTAGCCTAATATGACAATACCTTAAACCAGAGAATTTCTAAAGCCCCACCTTACAAAAGCATCGCTGTAATCAGAGACAGATCAGGAGAGCAGCAGCACATCATGTCAGTGTTGTCAAACTTGTCAAAAGCAAAAGAAGCAAAATAGCATTCTTGCACGACACACTAACAACTGACAACTGCTTATGAAGCTGAATGTGATGACTTGAATGATCCGCTTCAACAGTTTCCTGCTTTCCATATATGGGCTGCCCTGTGAAAGTTCAGAATGATTGACAGGCAGAAAGCCTCTCTCACTGGCTAAACAAAGAACCTTTTTTTTGGCAGTTTACAGAGCCTAGGGCTGTCACAGAGACAGATGTGATATTTTGGGACAATTAATTCAGTTAGATCTAATCTTGTGATATTTTTATATATAGTACGAAGTGCCATTCCATGATTAAAAATAAATTAAAAGAAAGTATAATAATGTGAGTGAAACACACACATAGTGTTTCAGTAGTAAATATATATTAAAAAGTTTTACTAGTTTTTAAAAAAAATGAAAAGTGTAATTGTTATGATCACAAAATGCTAGCTGCTGGAAATTCCAATATCTTCTGAGCACCAGCTTCAGTAATGGATGATTCATGGAACCAGCAGCCGAAGCCAGAAGACTAAAGCTGACCTTTCACACTTCATCACATGTGGAAGGTAAAGAAAACAAGATGTCCTTGTATAGCAGAACACAACTAAACATAGTCATGGACGAATAAAGGGACTCCTCCAATGGGAGGTACAGAAAGGCGGCGGTGTTTGCGAGGCAGGGGGAATTTAAAGTAAGACAGAGCTGGAGCAGAGTGAAGTTCAAAAGCAGGTATGCGGCTCGTCGCTCGGTAACGACAGTCCGCATGGGATCAGGGATTGGCTCCTGCGCTTGTGGATCAGCTTTGAATTCTCCCTCTGTGACCTCATCAAAAGGGCAGGTGTCAAAGTTACATCCACACAGTCGAAAACCGCATTATACAGATGCACTTGTGAGCGTGTGGTGTATGTTGTGTGTATGAGTGGCGTTTGATGTATGTGGATTTATATCAGTGTGAGGGAGTGTGTATGTGTGGGCGTGTTTGAGTAACTCTTACTGGTTGATATGCAGCTCACATTCAGGGTCTCTCTCACAGCCCAGCCAAGCAAATGACTTAGAAGAGCCACTCCAGTGCAGGGCTAAAGCATAGTGAATTTGTGCATGTGAACGTCTCAGTTCTATAAGACCAGCTTAGACCAGCTTTGAATTTTTGAGACCGGATCAAGTTTTTTGGTGGTGTTGTTTTTTTTAAACCATACATCTAACCGAATTTTGAAGTGAAGTTTATGCTTAAATGAATATGGGTAAGACTAAGGAATAGACCTGCGTATGTACACAATAATATTCCAGTTTAAAATAAGTGTATTTCTATTTTAATACAATTCAAAATGAAATTCATTTCTATAATGACAAAACTGAATTTTCAGCAGCCATTACTCCAGTCTACATTGTACCATGATCATTCAGAAATCATTCTAATATGCTGATTTGTTGCTCTAGAAACATTACTTACTGTTATCAATGTTGAAAACAGTTGTGCTGCTGAATATTTTTGTCGAGACAGTAATTTCAGAACTAATTACTGTGCAGTGAAACACTGCACAGGCACAGCTATGACATAATAAAACTATGAATATGGTAATATTAATGCTGATATTCCACTGTTCCATTATTAAATTCCAAGATTTGGAATTTTCAAATAGTCAAGATGCATAATGTGCTCACTATGTACATAAACACACAAACATCTGCCCCACGGCTGTGCTAAGCTTTAAATAGCTGTGAAATGGCTTGCTGTTTGGGGAGCTCCACTTAGCAATTATGCTGAGTGCCAGTCATCTGACAGTTCTTTAATGTGAAGACTTTGTTACCATGCTAACACATGCTAATTATTATGAGTGCTTACAGTGATGTTAAAATCAAATCCAAAACATAAGGATAATGAAGGATTTTTCTATTTAAGCTTTAGAATTGCAAAGGAATCTCAAAATCACGAGTCTACTGAACAATGAAGAGATGAGTTCAAGGGCATTCAAGTCTTAAATGAAAACTCATATTGTTGAATTAATAACTGCCTTCATTTCATAGATGTTAAATTTGCCTTTATTTTACCAGAGCAGAGAGGAAAGCGCATTCACTGAAATGGACATATGAATATGCCTTTTCAAAAGCCATGCATTTGCATATTTGCATCTTATTTCAAAAGCCAGTCTCCTCCTTGCATTTAAATCACTATTCTGACAGTATTAATTTTATAAACTATATTTTACTAGAAAAAATTCTTCAGTGATTCTTTCTAAAGGTTTCATCCTTCACCAGTAGGTGGTGATAAGCGACTGTCTGTATAAATGAGTCGTGATTCATTAATTCAACAGATTCACTCAAAAACACTTCATCAACTAAACATGTGGTGGTCTTCATGAGTGAGTCACTGAATTATTCACTCACGCAATTTGTTCAAAACCCTGATTTATTCATGAACAAAACACTAGTACTGTGCATTGCTATGAGACATGTAACTGTTAATCAGCTTTGGTTTCATTTATCATTGGCAACTAACAATATTTGTAAGTTATTCGATGTAATGGTATTCCGAACACCATCGCTCTGCATGTGATATTCATTTAGCTAAATTATACATCAGATGGGATGCCAGCAGTACTTAAACTGCCAACTGTTGTTTTGCCCAGAAATAGGTCAGCAAAAGGTCAAAATTCATAATGAATTATAAATTTAGCTTTAGTTACGGTATTTGGCTAAGGCTGAAATAACAGGAGAAGAACATTGACATATGAGTTTAGTTTTCTCACCAAACTTGCTCATGATTTATTCAGATATGATCAAAATAAGTACACATCTTTAACCTCCTCAGGGCAAAAAGGTTCCAAAAGGAGGTTTTCAGCAATCCCTTAGAAGACCAATTTTTAGTTCACCCAAGAACCTATAAATGAACATTTCCTAAAAGAACTATTTTCTTATGGTAAAGAACATTTTAATAATTAGATGATTCTTTTTCCACTGTAAAGCATCATTTGAGCAATATAAAGGTGAACCTTTATTTTTTAGTTCCAGCTTTAGATTTACATCTCTTGTACTACAGCTTCTTTATTTACCGGTCTCATATTTCAGACTCGATATTAAATATATACATTCAGTAATATCTTCCAGCATGACAATGTTGCATTCCTGTGTCATTTGCAACATGCAGTTAATGTACACAAGGGCCGATCTGCGCTACTCTGTAATGCACATTTCATTTGCAACCCGACACAATTATCTTTGACATTTTAATGTGTGATGTTTGCATGTGTGAATGTATGCTGAGTGGCTGAGAGGGCTTTCGGCAGCGTGTTTCTAAGCATGCACTGCATGGGTGTATTGTCCGTTCACTAATGTGTGAGTGTCCAGGAAAACGTGTATTTTTAGCGTCTCATTTCGCACCATGAGTCACAGTGAGTGATGTGTGTGTGTGTGCTACTGCGTAAATTCTACACCGCAGCTAAGCTTGTAGTCCTCTTGTGGTAATTGCACATCCTGTCCTCTCTATTGTTGAGTCTGTCCTGCGAGCTCACCCGTAGAGAGCAGCTCATGCAGTCTCTGGCTAATTCATTTCATTATGGCCTAATCAGAGAGGTGCACGTGGCATTTAGCCTGATTTCTGCAGATCAAAGACATCACTGTGTGTTTAGCCATGGGAGCCACATTCATTCTCTTGGTGACTGGACTGCGCACTTCCAGGAACGTTAAAAAAAAACAAAACACAATGGTGAAGAAAACAGGGAAGACAGAGGACAGGTTGCACTTCAGGGGAATTAAGATTCAGTGTCTGGTCTAATATCAGTTCTTAGAAATGACTCATGTCTCTGTTTATAGCGTGGGATTTGTCATGTACATATTTATATGCAGCCATACTCTGCAAAATGCCTTACACTTAATTAGTGTCTTTGCCATTTTATCCAGTAAAAGTTATAAAATGTCCAAAAACAATTTTACTTATTAAAGAAAAGATGTTTAACGATGTGCAAAACATTAAGTACAGTCATGAAACTGTTGTGATATGACTACTTTAGAAGCCACAAGTCAACCTTTTTTACTCAATTTTTAACTATTGTTATTATTATTTTAAATTGTGTTTGATAGCCAAATTCCCTTTCAAGAACTTCACTACCCATGAAGCACTGCACATAGCATAACTCTGTCTAAACTAAACTCTCCAACTACTTTTTAAATATCTGAACATTTTGCAACATACTTGAAATATATTGTTTTTATACATAAAATACCTTTCTGAAATTGAATAGTTTCATTTTGTACATTTTTATGTTGAATTCATATTTTGCAATGACAAGAGGTTCATTCACTCTTGTAAGTATTCAGTCTTGGACCTTTGTTTTATTTTCATATAAACCATTTTGCTTAAAACTCTGCTTAGAACTCTTTAGCAAATAATTTCTTTGAAATTTCTATAGAGGTGAATAAAAATGTGTAAAATATTTGCACAGTTGTGCTATTTTGCATAATAATACTAATACTAATAATAATATACAAAATATCAAAAGTGACAGTCAAGACATTTAATTTATTCTTTTTTTTTATATAAAAATGTAGGCTTGGTGAGCATAAGAATCCAAACCTTTGAACAGTAGAGAAAGTGTGTTTGGTCTTGTTCGACTGGCAAAATGTTTCTCTTATTTCAAGCATAAACCTCACTAAATGAATTAATTAATATGTTTTTGCAGCATACATAACATTACATCGATAAAACCCCACAAACACAATGGCTGTAAGAAATGACCACTGATACACCTGCTCTCTCTCTCTCTCTCTCTCTCTCTCTCTCTCAATGGTTAGCAGAGTGTTAATACGTGTGGAGCGGAGCGCAGTGGGGAGTGAGCTTCCTGAAGAGCTGTTGACTGCTATGTCAATGAGAGGATCATTACTGAACGCTGACAGCTCTGATCACTGGGAAAAAGGCTAAATCGGACTAAATTGCGTTATAGCCACCTCCAACTTCCATGCTCTAGCCCGTCCCACACTCCTTCCATTCTCTGGAAGGGAACGGAGAGCGTTAATTGCGGACCTCGAGGGAAGCGACGAGGGGAGGAGAACAAGACGAAGAAGAAAGTCGTGGGAGGAGTGAGAGAAAAGCATTTGTCTTTTGGCTACACTGATATCTGCTAACCATCTCACTGTCTCAGGTGGAACGAATCCCACTGTCGTTTCCTCTGCATCCCAAAAAGCACCTCTCAAATCCCTCCTGAAACATTTCCCGATTCAGTATCAAAGCCTCCCTATCGACTGCCAGGGTTTAAACTCCAAACTACAGCATTAGCATCGAAAATTAACCACATAAATTGCAGTAAGTGAATAGCAGTGTTAGCCTATAAGGCAAAAAAATCACACTGACAGACTTGTTACAATAAAAGCAAATGTGCGACAGAGGCTGCCAGAGAACAAGCTGGAGATTTGTTGGAAGAGCGTGTGGAAAACAATCAAGTTGAGCAGAAATCTTTTCCACATCCACATTTTCCATTTGAGTGAGAAATAGCTGTTTGGGTGTAATGGTATATTGGAAAAGCAACAAATGACCCTGTTAGGGGAGGTGATGGTGTCATTACACACACACACACACACACACACACACACACATACATACACATAAGCCTGCAGTTCTAACCGGCTTTAAATGAAAAAATATGAGAGAGATTTCCAAAGCAAAAACGTCTGCGTGCCACGAACAGGAGGGAGAGAGAGAGATAAACCAGAAAAGACAAAGAGCGATAACTTCATGCTATCTCATAAAATACTCCATGATTTCAAAGAGTTCATAATTGCATCTCATAACCCACACATGAATATGAAGGGAGGATGTGAGAGCGCACACAGAGAATTAGATTCACGCTCTGTGGATGCTCCGTCTCCACCTCCAGTCTGGTGCTAATGTGCCCAGAGGTTGACTCCTGATAAACCATGAGCGATTGGCTCAACCAGAGAAAAGCAGCCCCTCAGCACTGCGCATTTCAATTTGCTGCAGTCCCCCCCACATCCGCCAAGCAAAACCACAGATAACGGAGCAATTTTCCCACAGACATCATCTACACATCACAGACAGCCATTGTGCCATTTATAAGTACAGCTCAGAAATGATTTTACCTGACAAAAGGATGTGTTTTTTTTGGTATAACGTTGAGCTTGTGCTATTCCGTGCATCCTTGAATTAAACTCAATTCCAATTTGCTGGAAATTGGTATTTTTTCATTTACAAAGAGGTATAAACAAAGTTATTTTCACTCAGACACATTTATGAGAATTGACTCATTCAGACAGGGAAATAGACTCATAAGTAGAATCTCATTCCTTGGAATATTTTTACAATGAACTGGGCAGCTAGGTGGGTTACCATGGTGATGCACACTAGAACTGTTCATTCATATAGAGCTCTCACTGACCCCTGGCAACTGGTTATCAGTAATAGGGCCCTATGAAATTCCTTTTTTTTTTTTCCCCATATTCCGTTTTATTTTTTTCCAAATTTAGTTTTTTTTGTTTGTTTTTTTTCGTTCTATTTTTTTCTGGATTTCATTTTTTTTTCCATTTGAATTTTTCTGGACTCCTTTTTAATGGTTAAATTAAATTTTATTAATCAAAAAGCGTGTATAATTAATCAAAACACTAAAACATTTTCACATCAATTTATTAAAACTTTAACAAAAATTTAATGTTTAGGGCTCTATATGAATTTTATTTTTTCTCCCCATATGTTTGATTGTTACCAAATTCTGTGTTTTAGCATGTCTAATTATTTGAACTTAATTCAAATTAATGCCCCGCATAAGAAATTCGGTGTTGTGTATTTAGATTTTTCTGGTTATCAAATTAAGGCATAAAAGTAGTAGTAGTAGTAGTAGTATGTACATTCTACTGAACAACAGTAATATATTTCTGGCACAATGTCTTCAATTTAAACCAAACTTTTATTTTGATGGGTTGCCAGGAATACCTTTAAATTTCTAAGTATATGATATAATGCTAGTTTTACTCAAATGAAACAATAAAATGCTCATGAAGTGACTCTCAGAACAGTCCTGGAGATGTTGTTCACGTATTTAGTGAGACGGCATATACAGAAATACGCACTTCAGTATGTGTGTAGTACACGAAACCGTGCGTCTGCGCCATTCATTCACACAGAGACATGCTGAACATGCAGGATTCATATTTAAAAGTCTTTTTGCGGCTTAATATTTACAGATACTAGTCTATATTGTGATTGTGTAATGACCTACTTTTGATTAATTCATTCAAAGTTTGACAAATTCCGTGATATTCTGTGTCATACAGTAAATTACGTTTTCATGACTGGATTCCACATTGCAGAAATCATAGGGCCCTATAGTAATGTGCACACCACATTAGATTAAACTACTTACCTTCATAGTTGTGGATATAACTCCATATGTAGAGTTTGAATCCCTTGTTTCACTTTCTTGTTGGAGCAAGGAACCAAGCATCAACTATACGGTGTACATCACTGATGCTTATTTAGACATCTGCTAAACTGACATTTTGCGCGATGCGAGAGCAAACCAGAAACTGATATCTCGACTTCTGGCGACAGCAGAGTCAATTGCTTGTGTTACTTTATTTTCTATCAGCCTGTGTTTGGCGTTCTCAGAGATATCACAGGACTGTCGGATATTGGTTTAAATCAAACCAAACTGAGTTTAATTGAGGTAAAACCTGAAATCCACATATCAATCGATAATATTGATGGTCAGTCAAACAAATTCGTCTTAAAGAGGGAGTAAAAGCACAGAAGAGAGAAGCTTCTGGTGGTTCATTCTTTCTCTGTTTCCTACTCAGGAATACACTATATCACTACAGCAACCTGCTAAGAGGTTACTATAGTTACAGTGTGGCGTTCCACAGTGGAGTGGTGCATTGATAAACAGTAAAGAGGAGAGAATGGAGGGTGAGGGAGCACTGTGTTGACAGTGATTCGTAATTTGCTCTCTCTCTCATAAAGGGTGAAAGGCAGCAAGTCAGAAATGACAATGAAGAAATGAAGAGGAAGATTAGAGCGATGACCCAGCTTCAAAAGCCGGACGCTTTCTTTTTTAATCAGATGCACAAGGAACACACTTGCCCGAAAGGTTAATTAACAAATTCCCTCCTTTTTTTTTTTTTATGAAGCTCGTCCGAACGGCTAACAAAAGACAGCTTGCAGACTCGTCTGTTCGGATGGCTGTGACTGAAACATTTAGCCTATTCTCAATACCTGTCATTGTTATATAAGCAAGTGGAATGAAACATAGAGGTAATCAGAACACGTCCGCTCTCTATGAGTTTCAGTGCCTCTATGAGTTTTTTTTTGGGTTGCATTGGCTCAGCTAGATGCGCCCACATCAATAATCTTATCTTGGTTGAACAGAGGACTGGAACACTGCCTTTCAATATCATTTAAGCCCCAAAAATAGATGAAAAAGGGGGAAAGAGAGATGAAAGGAGAGTTCCAGGAAGGGGCAGGAAACCCAAGCCCGGAGTCAGCGATTTGTCTCCGAGAGATCAGCGTAATCGTGGAGAGCTCATGGGGAATGAGAGGGGGCTTACAGGAAGACGCTTGCTTACAAGTTTGGAACTTGTAAAATGCAGCCGCAAAATTGCAAAGGGCAAAGGAGGCCACTAATTGATTTTTACTTTGAAATATGCATACTCATGAATGCCAGAGTGGGGCTGTACGCAATGAAACGTTTCCAGTTCCTGGTGTTTGCCATCCTGCTTGCTTCGAGCAAGTTGTGAAACATCTAATTGGGCTCTTTTTGGATTTTAGCGACATTTAAGGACCTTTTGAAATTGCTTGATGAATTTATATTGACACTGGATCAGAAGGACAGTAAAAATATTGTGTAATATTGCAAAATATTATTACAATTTAAAATAACTGATTTTTTATTTTAATATATTTTAAACTAATTTATTCTCATGGTGGAAAATCTGAATCTGTAGCAGTCATTAGTGTCATATGATCATTCGAATATCTCATTATCATATTACAATGAATATTTTTGGGGAAACCATGACACATTTTCATGATTGTGTGATGAACAGCATTTATTTGAAATATAATTCTATTGTAACATTACAAATATCTTTACTGTCACTTTTGATCAATTTCATGCGTCCTTGCTGAATTAAAGTATTAATTTCTTTCAAACTTTTGAACGGTAGTGTATATATAGGCCGTTCAATATTATCCAGCTCAACTTCCTGTTAGATACAGTGATATAGTATGTCCATAAACAGAGTATTCATACAAAAATATGTACTTTATTAACAGTTGAAATGTAAGTTCTTCTTCAAATGCAACTTCCAATTTCTTGGAAGAGAAAGACACATTACGTTTTAAATATGGATATCTGTTAAAACTTAATTTAGTAGGCTTTTAAGAGTGCTCTAACGTGCAGATAACCTGAAAGCTATGTGACATGGACTAAACTAGAACTATTATAAGCAGCCACATTAAATTCGTTGTCAAATGTGGCTGTAGTTTACTTGTAAAGTGAAAAGAGATATATATATATATATATAGCCAAGGACCCGTAGAGGACTCATCGTTTGAACTCTGTGCTCTGGTAAAGGGCTCCTGCCCGGACTGTGCTGATGCTTCATAAACCCTCGTCTAACAGATGAGGAGAGGAGACAGACTCTACTAGGGAAATGATGTATTGGTTTACTGGAGCGGGTAGCGTGTGTGTGCGCAAGAGAGAGAGAGAGAGAGAGAGAGAGAGAGAGAGATGGAGAGAGTAGAATTATGATGTGTGAGATGTACTCATTTCCAAGCCAAGAGTGTATATGTGTGTGTGGAGAAAGAGAGAGAAAGAATGAGACAGAGTTCAGGGTAGCGTAATTTCACAGGGATGCTGACTCCTGTGATTGCTGGCCCATTACTTTTACAGGTTGTTTTTACATGCGTTTGGTAAAAGCCCACACTACAGTAATTTTATAGCCACTATATGAGTCCTTGGCTAACCTTCATGTTACTGAGCTTCTGCGAGTTACAAAATAAAGAGGCTACATGCATTCATATGATTCATGTGATTCACTGCTCTTCCAACCCTCAATTCTTCTTCTTTTTCCCCCTCTTTTAACGTTTCCTATTCATATGAAAGATGTATTGGATTTTCAGCACAGCCCATAATCCATAACCATTTCTCATCTTCTGCTTTTTATCACATACAGATGCACACACATGCAGAACATAACTACACACTTATAGAAGCAGGTGGCAGCCTGTCTCGGTATCACGGTGGCCATTAGGTGGCAGTGTTGCTCTGCAATGCAGTCCACGAACCATACTCCCTTTAACCAGAATTTAACCAGGCTCCAATGAAACTTTGCTTAACATAAACCACACACACATACTCATCCCCGTTCAGATTTTTTCAAATTCTCTTAAATATAAGATCGTGATATAATTTTAAATAAAACGCTAGATTTCTGTAAAACAAATCAAGACTGTAAGACTTGATTAAATTATTGATAATGTGGCATACATTTGATATGACTAATAAGAAGGAACAATTAAAATGCATTCCTCTAGCAACACACATGGAAAGCCATGATGTCATCACATGCAGTGGGTGTCATGACTTTAAAGAAACAGTTCACCCCAACTTTAAATTCTAATATTAGTTATGTCTTTCGAAAACCATATGACTTCTTCTGTGGAGCACAAAAAGAATTATTTAAATCCAAATTGGCTGCTCTTTTACATACAGTTAAAGTAAATGGTGACCATTTGCTGAACTAGATGATTTATATATAAACTATTTTATACACTCTAAAAAATGCTGGGTTAAATACAACCCAGCGGTGGGTAAAATATGGACGAACCCAGCGATTTGGTTGTTTAGACCCAGCGGTTGGGTTACTGCCCAGAAGGTTGGGTTAAACATTTACAACCCAGCATGTGTTCTGTCCAATATTTACCAAGCACTGGGTTGTATTTAACCCAGCATTTTTTAGAGTGTAGTTTCAGAAGACTTGAAGTATGGGGCATGGATTACATTTAAGGAGTTCTTAGTCATTTTTCGAACGTCACAGCCCTCAACCACTTTCACTGTATGTAAGAAAACATGAAAGCAGCTTTGACATTCAGCTAAAGTTCTTTTTTGGTGTTTAATGGGGAAAAAAAGTCATACAGGTTCAAAACGACATGAAGATGAGTAAATGATGCCAGAATGTTTTGGACGAACTGTCCTTTTAAACTCCTCAACCGCAATACAAATTTAATGTGAGAGGGGTATAATGATGTTCTTTTTGTGGGGATCATCTCGACAGTGAAAGGATATTGATAAAAGACACACTAATTGCCTATAATTTAGTTTTAGATCGACCTCGTTTGACATTTTCTCTCTCCCACTTTCTGTTCTGCTCACTCTCTACCCACTTTAGTCTTTTCTCATTCTAGCTCTAACCATCGGTTCACTTTGCATTCTCTTTCTCTTCTGCATCTCAGTAACCCTTGTACCTTGTTATTTTTCTCTCCTGTGACAGGGGGCAGACGAGTGGTGTGGTCAGTGTAAAAGCGGCCTTGGAGATTTCCTGATACAAAACAACCCAGAGGCCCACAACTATGGAGATGGGGGAAAGAAATATATATAAAAAAAACACCTCCAGCTGTACTCTCTCACTATCTCTAGGTAATTTGGACTGGTAAGAGGCTCTGCTCTAATAAACCAATGGGATCTTCCGAGGTGGGCAGACCACGGCCATTAAAATCTGACCCTTTTTCATTCTTTTCCAAGGGCTGAGTAATTCTGTCCTCCCCTTTCCTCATTCTCTCCTTCTCGTCTGTCTGCGATTCCAGTCTTCGGCTGACCCAGAGGACCAGCTATGAAAGAGAATACTAGACATTTTGAAGCGATGGTAAGAGGCTTGTTAGACAAGAGACAAAAGCCTTTCTTTATTAACCATTTAGTGACCAGCCCTAATGGGGGACAGGAGCTCTTATGCCTAATAAGTGCAACGTGGAACAGATGTCCATTAGCAAAGCTCTCAGCTCTAATATTTACTATTAAACTAAATATATGACAAAGTGAGAATGAGAGAGAGACGGAAATAATAACACAAGCAGGGGTCTGAGAGATCATGGAGCCCACCGTATTGATCCGGTTGGTTAACCAGCATCTCTCTGTAGGTCTGTGGCAAAGCACACTGCTTCCTGCTGCTCCTGCTGCACGGGTGGCTGGATTTGCCCAGGCTCCGTGCGGGAAAAGCTTTAGGGAGACAAGCTGCAGGGGCAAGATTAGCCAAGGATGATCCACATACAAGCTCCGGTAATGGTTACCTCAGAAGATTGACCTCCCAGAGTCTGGCTCGGGAAGTCCCCATGTATCAGCCCAGCAGGGCTCGGGAACAGAGGAGTCAGCCGACTCAGAAAGCATTATCTTCCACACAGGATGGCTACTTTTGGAAAGGCCTAGACTAAGAACAGTGGTTTTGCCTCAGGATCAACACAGTACCAAAATAGCAAACGAGTCTGTAAGAGCAAACACTGAAATGTAACTGATATCGCATATTATTATTAACGCACTACTGTCGTCATAAAACATCATTACAGATTAGCTGATAATTGTTGTTTGAAACAATACAAGTGAATTTTATCACATAAACATTATAGTGTACATAACATTATAATGTATAGTATGAAAAATGCATATTAATTCAGTTTTCCTGACGAATACACTTAAAAGTGTTATTGAATTATTTGTGTTTTCAAAGATTAACTTTATTAAATGTTTATTTTTTAAGATGCAATACCTCACTATTCAAAAGCCTATTCAACAAAGGAAACAAAAAGACTACTACGTTCAAATGCCTTCTCAAAATATGCAAAGTAAATAAACAGAGAAAGATGAATTATAGTTCAAAAGAGAGAAACATGTCAAAACAGCTCTATTGGAAACCCTACTGCTGCAGTGTTAACTATGTGGGTTTTTGTCATGCAATTCCAAGGTAACGTTACACAAACTGGTGATATAAATGTTTTTTTGTTTTTTTTTAATTACGAAGAAAAAAAATACTGAGGAGATGTGTCATCACAGTCAACACATAATCCATAAACTCTGTCCTTCACCGCTGTTGACAGTCCATTCACTGACAAGGCATAACTGCATTTGTCAAGGCTTTGTGAACAATGTATAGTGCTTGTTAATATAGAATCTATAAGCACCTGTAGATATATCAGTAAGACATCAATGTGTGTACCAGTTCACTGAGATGTTCTGAACCTTGAAAAACCACAGAGTCAATAAAGAAGCATCACGTCTCACCATCATGCACCAGAGCGCTTACAAGTGTCAACACACATACATGCCGAAGTGTTTTATTTACGCTGCCTGTGTTGTGTCAAAGTTGCTACAATGTTCCCAGCTTTCAATTTGAATTCCAGAGAGCATGTAATTCCCCATCTATGTGATATATGATGTGAGAGCTCTCTTAATGCTTGCTAATGATTTAATGACTCAGGCTTTGCTGTACACAGGCAGTTTTGAGTCAGATTGCAATTGAGCTACTCCATTAGTTTGTGTTCAGGCAGAATTTTCCACAATAATTCAGAAAGAAAAAAAAAAAAAAAAGCGCAAGACTACAGCTAATTCCCCACCAAACTTCCTACACAGCCTGTTGATTAAATCACCAGCAATTTTTATACCATTTGATGTGCTCGCCTGTGCCGATTCAGCGAGCTGTTTTGCAGAGGGCTTGTAATGTTTGTAAAATATATGCTCAGTGCATTTAAGTATATGTGTACTCATGTTTTAATCATAGCGGGTTAACGGCCCAGTAAAAGGGGTGGTAGGCCAATGTCTACGGCGCTCGCATAAAAGCTCTAATCCCCAAATTTACAGCAATAATCTTTAAAAACGAAAAGCAACTTCATGCAGCATTGATTTTCTGGAGCCCCACGCCGTCCGATTACGCACGTGCGGATGCTCGTTTGGCTGTGTAATTCTAATCTTCATAATTATAAGTAAGAGAATAACACACCAGCTGCTTTGTTTGCTAGCCTTGCGCACAAGGTAAACTCCATAGGTCAAGAACTGATTTTGACGGTCACGTTGAGCCTGCTTTGGAAGTGAACCCTGACAGATATTCTTTGGGGATTATGCAGTAAATTTGACAGGCATACTGAGGGCCTTTTATAAGTAGTTTTGGCAGGTAATCTGAAGAGACGCTGGCGGTGGGTTAGGTGGACAGGCGTACCAAAACTGTACTGGAGATAGTATCGGACTAAGACATTACAGGCTGGAATAAAAGAACACAGAAGGCTAACTGAATGCTGAAACCATAGGAGGATTAATCAGAGACCCTGTGCTGTACTAATTAAGCTCTAACAAGCACTAACGATTCCTAACGAGCAGCTGATTGGTTCTCTCATAACAGTCTCAACCCATGCCATATCGCTCGGATTACAGGAAGTAGACATGAATTTTGTTTTGCTGGCTTCAAGTCAAAGGGTTAGTCCTTGACCTGCTCCTGCTGTGACTACATAATCTGACAACAAAAAGCCAGTTTTATCCTTTGGCCATTTAAAATTTTCTTCGTTTTGCAAAAAACAGAACAAAAAAAACAACAACACTATATTAATATTATCTTGAAATAAAAAGAGAGAGAGAGAGTGTGTGTGTGTATATATATATATATATATATATATAATATATATATTGTTGCATTTATATACATTAGTTACATTCATGTTTTTGATTCTTGGTGAGAATAAGAAAAAATTCTTAATACTAGTCATAAAATATCCCAGAAAATACTACTATAATTTACCTGACTGATAACGTGACAGGCTTGTGCAACATGACTACATTTCCATCATTTTCTGTGGCAGCACTAAAAAGTCTAAAATACAGGTAAAGCAGCAATACCAGCCTAATGCAAGGTCTGTGCCTTTTCTTTTGTAGCTAAAGCACTAAAAAAAACTCCTGTTTCGGTCAGTAAGTGAAAAAGAAATTCCAAAGTCTCTAGCACTTCCATTTCTTACCGACTAAAATAACTTGAAAGCACATCACACAGTGATTATGACTTGCAAACTCTTAAGTAAAAACTTTCCAGAAGACAACAGAATTTTTCTTTTTTTTTTCTCTCGTTATATTGCATCTGGGTTTTGTGTGTTTGCCATTTCATGTGCATTTATTTTATTCGTAAGACACAAAAACATGGACCTATATGTAACGTCCTAAATTTGTATGCAGACGAGGAAGGAACAGAACAAGCCAACAAATGACAAGTTTGGAGTGGGGATAAAAAGAAGGGACAGGAAATGAGTGGAAGAGGGGAAACAAATGTGAGAGCCATCGTGCATGAAATTAAAAAGATACCTCAAAATAGTCCTGCCAGGCAAAGTGCTTTATGGCTTCCCACACACATAGACACACACTCACTTTACCTGCTCTCCTTTCTCCTCTCACACATTCTCTTTGACATCCCCTTGCACCCAGAAACTCACATTCGCATGTTTTCCCCGGTGTATATTCTATTATATTTGAGGGTGAACCATCTTTGCTCTCGACATAGTCCCCAAGAATCCTCTTACAAAAGCACCTCCTACCCACCCCTTTCTCTTCTTTGCCCCTGGGTAGAGGTGGAGAGGAGGGAAAATAATACATAGCGCTGTAACCTTTACACAGCGTCCATTCAGATCAGACTCTTTTTCCCCTCCTTCCCTCCTCAGGAGTCTGCATTCATACCTTTATGTTGTGTTACAAGAGGTTGGAAGTAGTCAACAGGAGACAGATCAATATCAAGCCCCAACTCAACAGTCTCTCCTGAAATTGGTTTTACAGTCTGTCACAGCGAGACCTATCGCCAAATTGAGATTTATATGAAGAGTGAATTTAAAATGAAAACCTGGTTGGGTTTTATTCAATTTCTAATTCTATGGATAAGTTTGGGTAAACAGTGGGAACACTGTAACAAGTTTAATTTTGATTTTTTAAATCTTTAATCTTGTTATTTTCTTTCTGCTAGATTCTGCACGATTGATTAACATTGCATTGATAGATAAACTGCCCATGGCTGTCTAGACCATTTAGGTTCTTCCACCATTGGAAACTCAGTGAATTATTTTACAGCATGCACATACACTTGCATTCAAAAGTTTGGGGTCGATAAGATTGTTTTTGAAAAAGTTTTTTTTTTTTTTTTCCAAAATTTGTTGGATCAAAAATACAGTAAAAACAGTAATAATTACAATTTAAATAACCATTCTGTTATAATATTATATAAAATGTTTTTTTTTTTTTTCTGTGATGGCAAAGCAGAAATTTTAGCAGCGATTACTAAGATCTTCAGTGTCACATGATCCTTCAGAAATCATTCAAACATGCTGATTTGGTGATATGAAGTTTCCATTGACAGGTTATTTATTTTGCCTTACATTGAAAACAAAAATGCTGTATAACTTGTCAAAATCACAGCCTATCACTCAACATACTGTATTGGACTTTTAACATGCAGCTTTTTGGATCAATGAGATATCATAGTGGGAAGATCCCACTACCCATCCTCATCACATTCTATAGAGGGACTACTGAGAGCATCCTGAGCAGCAGCATCATTGCCTGGTTTGGAAATTGATGATGAAATCTCAGATCGCAAGACACTGCAGCAGATAGTGAAGACAGCGGAGAAGATCCTCAGGGTCTCTCTTCTTTCCATCATGGGCATCTACACCACACACTGTCTCTACTAAGCCAACAGCATAGTTGCTGACCACACATACCCCTTTCAACACACTCTTCACCCTCATGCTGTCTGGAAAAAGGTACCTGATACACACCCACACACTCACACTCACTTTTTCTTTTCTTTTTTCTTTTTTGCACAATAACTGCTGCTAAATCACAAAATTTTTGCATCCAGTATTTATTGGGCATTTTTAACTACAAATTTAGTTTGATGTACTAGTCAGTGCAAAACTGTCACTGTTATTGTTCCATTTTATAATGTAGTTTGTTGTATGTTGTTTTATGGAGCACCGGGGTCCTGAAGAAACAATTTTATTTCCACTGTATACTGCACCAACTGTACGTGGCTGAAATGACAATAAAAACATCACTTTTTTTTGCAATATTTTCACATTTAATCTTCAAATGAATGTAGAAACAGCATAAAGACAGTATATATTTTAATATTTGTTTAATGGCATCTTTTTATGACTAAAGGTGAGTATCGCTGATAGCAATACTGATGTCTCTAGGAAATAGTTTTTCCCCCCTAATATATACTATATCCATTCAACATTACAGTAGAATTGAGAGCTATCAATTTTAACATTTATAAGACTTTAAAAAATAACAACTTTTAATTTAAGTGAACTTAAAACAATCTTCACATAACCTCATTATAATAAATGTCATATTTACCTGTGCCCTTCAGCAAGTAGGAAATATACAGAAACTGAATAAAGTTATCAAACACTAGATGAATCCTTAAAGCTACAAAAGTTATTAATTTCCTCTTTTTTCTTTTGTTCTTTGATTAACAGACATCACAGCAGCTGGGTTATAATTTTGGCTCCTGAACATGACAGAGATCTAACATGCATTATATTTTCTCCCAACTCTTTAGCTTTTCTGACCTAACTTCAGGTCTTAAAGTCTCTACTAACAAGCTTACAGTTTGAATTGGGTGTGTTAGGTTAGGGAGACAGTGTTGGGGTGCTCCAGGACAGTTTTGAAAACCACTGCATTTCAGAGACATGTTCTTAAAAGTGACTCATATATAACAAATACTTACATGCATGCACAGTTTTAAGGCAGCTTTAATCACGGTAACTTCATGACTTAACTGATGACATAACATTGCATGCTTGTAGTTTCTTTTGCGCTTTAATATGAAATGATATACAGTGTGTGCTGCTGTATTTATGCGTGCAATTGAAAAGCATGTGCTACGAGCACAGTATAACAGCTGACCGGACAGGAAAATTAGTTTTTACTGACATATGGCCTGACAACATCTTCTCACTGCAGTTCACTGATGTTCTGCTGAAACTCCTCGTCAGCTGTACCTTTTCGCCCTTGTTTGACGCAAAGTTGGAGTGCAATTCTTGTCAAGAAAAAAAGAGACATATGCAGCAGCTGTGAGTGGGGTGGCCAACCCTAACTCCGCCCCTGCATTAACTGGATTTAAAAAAACTGAACGCGTTAAACTGAAAAATAAATAAATAAATGGAATGTGTTAACACGTTAATTTTGATAGCGCGAAATTGAAAACCGGAAAATGTAAAAACAAAACCTAATTCAAAATATACATAAAACTACAACATTACTAAAATAGTTCAGGGGCAAAAACCTGAGAGAAAAAAGTATCTCTTGGGTCATCCAGTTCCCCGAAGCCCCCAGGGTCTAGGATGGCTAGCCAGGGAGAAGTCCATCTTGGAAAGGGCTTTTGATGGACTATTGGGAGGAGTATATTGGGATGAGCTATGGATATCCGCCTGTCTCCTCCTGATAAAGTATGCATACGTCAGATCATACATGATATATTAGCCAGTTCCAGACTGTACTGGCAGGAGAGACCTAATCAAGCAGCCAGCACACACGCTCTCTTCAAGCACACACAACTGCATTGATAAGCGACTGACAGCTATGTGAACTAGAGTGGATGGAAAATGCTAAGAGTAATGTGTGAATGTAAAGGTCAGCTGGGCATTTTGTACGACTGAATGGAGGAAATGAGGGATGCGGCATTTCCCCCCCCCCCCGGGCCAGGAGGTGAACGTGACATTGATGTGTTTCCGAAGAACTCTAATATGTTAGAGGGCTGGTTTTCTTAATGTGACGAGACAGCTGTGGCTATTCAGAACAGCTAAAATCACTAAATTAACAGCAAACTTAAAGGAAATGTATGGCCAAAAATGAAAAATTACTCACCCTCAGCCTCAGGCCACCAAAGATGTGGATGAGTTTAGCATTCCATCACTTGCACACCAACAGATGCTCTGCAGTGAATGGGTGCCGTGAGAATGAGACTCCAAACAGCTGATAAAAACATCACAATAATTGACACAACTTTAGTCCATCAATTAATGTTTGAAAAGCTGATTGTTTAAAAGAAACAAATCTTTCAGTAAGGTGTGTTAACTTTAAACTGTCACTTCTGACCAAAATGCCAGTCCATAATCCATAAAAATGCTTCCTACCTTGAAAAAGTCCATTCCTTGTTGTCCTCCCACATCAAAATCCACCAACAACTATCTTGGACTGTTTTTGCTTGCAAACAGTGATTGATCTGTAAATATTTCTCTCTTAATTGAGACGAGACAAGTTTTTCACTGGAGAAAACAATATTATGGATAGATGACTCAAATTTTATCTAGAAGCAACAGTTAAAAATGTGTTGATGGATTTGTTTATTACAAAGATACAGCTTTTTCGCTTTACAAGACATTAACTGATGGACTGGAGCTGAGTGGATTACTTGTGGATCATTGCGATGTTTCTTATCAGCTGTTTGGAGTCTCATTCTGACGGCACCCATTCACCGCAGAGGATCCATAGGTGAGCATGTGAGAATAATTCTAAATTTTTCCAAATCTGTTCTGATGAAGAAACACTCATTTACATCTTGGATGGCCTGAGTAAACTTTTCAGCAAATTTTCATTTTTGGGTGAATTATTCCTTTAAATGGACAAATTCTGTCATCATTTACACCTTTATGTCATTCAACTATATAATTTTCCTCCACAGAACACAAGAAGAAATCTTTTTGTGTATACAATGAAAGTCAAAAGGGTCTAAAACAACACTAGCACCATTTATGGATAGAAACATATCCTCTTTTGTGTTCCACAGAAAAAAAAGAAAGTCATTCAGTTTTGGAACAGGTGAGTCAATGATGATGGAATTTTTACTTTTGGGTGAACTTTTCCTATAAAACTATTATCAACCAAAAACAAATGCTTTATTGTGTTTGTGAGTTCAGGAATCTATTCAAGGCCACTTCTATAGTTCTAAAAAAGTTATTCCCAAATGTTTTATGTTAGAACTCTACATCACTAAACTCTGCTGTTAAGCGCAGACTATTTGTAGGTTTCAAAAGCTGAATTTCTTTGAATATCAACGTTATAAGACTGACAAAAATGAAAGAAAATTGTTTGTTTTATGTCGACTGCTTTTCAGGGAACATTAGAGCATTGGAGTTGAATCAAAGCTCCATCTGAGGAAGATCAAAGTGGTATTGATCCTCCTGTTATTATATGCAGAACACCTGATGAGAAATGTGTGTAATCTCCCTCCAATAACAGTCATCTTTGCTGTTTATGGTTTAAGAAAACTATCTGATAATCCAGTGTCTCTCTCTGTGTGTGGTGGGGTTATATAATGCAATTGTGGACTATCCATTTATCATTTCATACCTTTTATGATCGGTGGCCTCCGAGAATATAGAGATGTACGTGGATTGTAGTCTTACCATCGCAGATAGACATAATGTTGACATTAGCATGGTCACCTGTGGCACAGCTGACATATTGCAATGAGATGTATATGATTGTCTCGACATGTGGCATTAGCAACAGGCTTGAATGTTCATTTGCTCAGTCATCTGTCAGCGATGCCAGGAACGGGCCCTCACCGCCAACGTGATATTATGACAGTAGCATCTATATGACCGATTTAATAGGTCCTCCTGTGCCCGCGACTGCATCTCAGATTAGAACAAGGTTAATAATATATCAAAACATACATTTTATTCACAGCTGAGAAAGGTTTCATTGTAATCCTATGGCACTTATGGTTAGGTAAAAGTGTTTCTGAAGTTATTTGTAGCATAAACACAGATACACACAGACACATGCACAGTTAATCACCCTTGACTAATGGAGACCCATAGATGAAGCGGTTAACGCTTGGCTGGCTCTTCTATTTCTCTCTGTCTTTCTCTCTCTCTCTCTCTCTCTCTTTTAATGCTGCTGAAGTACACCAAGCAAAGATAACTTTCATTCACACACCACCTAATCTGTTATGAACTCAGGCCAAGCCTGAAAGCTTTCTCCATCAGGTGTGTATGTGTATGTGTGTCCGTACGAACGTCTAAGGTAATAACTGGCAATTTGTCTATTAAAATTCATTCACTGACATGAGTGATGCTATTACCGATACTACAGCTCGGCTTAGCACACAATAAACATATGAGTATGATTTTATTAGAATTTCAGTCCATATTAGCTAGCACTTTCTGACCTTACAAAAATACAGTAAATACAATAAAAACCAATGCTGCATTGTTATTGAATATGACTATAACCCATCTACTATATCTATGCAAATATGTATTGTTCTATTAGTGTCAATGACATTTGTTAATGACAATTTTTTTTATTAACTAGACATGAACATGGTCTAGATGTGTCTTTTGTCCCTTTTGGAGTTTCAGGACACTATGAACTGTAGTTGAAAGGAAAGAGCTACATAACACTTAGGTTTAACTTTGTATTCAATGCAAATGGGTTTGAAATGACATAAGAGTGAATAAATAATAAAAACATTTTAAAAAGCCTTTTAAATACAGCACAGTCTTGGTATTGGAAGCTTTCTTGAATTCCAAACATTAAATAATGTGTTTCTCGTAAGCGAGGCAGCAAGTGTGCCAATAAAAAAGGCCTGTGGACAGGTAATGCGCTGAGATTTGCTGATAATTTTTCTCAGCATTATTAATGCAATTCTTTCCCATCATAGCAGACCCCACCAATGAGTTTATTGGAAAGCTAACAAGATGATATACTGCCTTCTCTAAAGCCTTTCATATCTCTAAGATTAATGTTTGTGTTTGCGTGTTATGGGGTGAAGGCTAGTGACGGTGACGGCGCGACACTTTCAGGACACGTTGCAGGAAAATAACTCTTTTATGAGGAGGCGAAATTCTGTTAAGAAGGCAAAATGGGGAAGAAAAAAAAGGAGTTTGCTATAAAATGATTCTTGGGAACTAATAAAGCAAAGAGGAAAGGTTATGTTTTGCATTCAATCTTTGTACTCTCCAACACCTTACTTAGTCTTTTTTTCCTTTTCTTTTTAAGTGGACCAGCCTTTGATCAGTGAGCGTCAGGATTTGAAAATAAGCTCTAGGCTTTTTAGAAATCTAATAATGAGATGATGAAAAGTAGCTCGTTTTAATAGGTAGACGTTGGGAGCATTCCAAGTGCTGATGACACTCTGAGTAAATCCAATAGGATAACAACCTCCTAAAACACATCGAGTTAGCAAGGCTAAAAATGTCCATCAAGCCGATGAAAATAACCCTGCAGAAGCTTGCAACTGAAAGAAAGGTGGCGTAAGCTAAACTCGAGCGGGTTTAAGGACTGTCAGAGTGCGAATTCTGGGAGAGATGTGAAGAAATGCTGTGCGGGTTTGTGGTGCGCATTCCAGAGCAGAAGGTCATGGATTTCAGTGCCGTGGCCATAATTAAAGTCCTCGTCCACACAAGCACAAGTCAAGTGTCCCGTCCTTGTGCTGAGGAGAGCAGTCGAAGGCAGGGAGAGAGCAGGCACTGGAAATGTTCATGACATTTAAACTGGAATCCCCCAAGACAATGTCTTACAACCTGAAGCACAAACTCTGAGGAGCGAAAAGAGCATATGAACAATACAGATATACAATCGCTATTAATAAGATCAACGCTTTTTACCGTTTCGCTATCTCGAAGCGGTCCAACAGGAGCTCCGATGTCAGTCATTCGGAGCTTGTCAGGTATGTGTGGTCTGCAAATGTCCTCGCACTCATATGTCCTCACTAAAACCCACTGGGGGCCTCCGTCATTAGATAAAGCACTGGATAAAGAAAGAGTCATCCATAAATACATGAGTGAGGAAGATATGAGCCAGATCTCTCAGCCCCACTCACTGACCTACAGCAAGAAAGACTTTCAATCTCCTAAGAGAGTGGCGTGTTCTATATCTAAAGTGCCGTTCTTGGATCAGCCCTGGGCTTTCAATACATTCTCATCATCACATGCTTAAAGAGGAACAAGGAAGGAAATTAAACACACTCTGTGCTATTGAGGGTACCACACCTGAAGGCCCTTTCACACTAAACGTGGAACTGAAAAGTGAAGCAAATGGTCTGTTCACATGAAGAGCAAAATTAATATCAGAAGAGCTGAGTGAAAAGCTGATTTACTCCAGTACAATAGGTGGTGCTTTTCACTTTTCAGTTGACCTTGAGGTCAGTAAGATTTTTAAAAAGAAACCACACGAACGCTTTTATTCAGCAAGTATTTATTAAATTGATCAAAGACATTTCAGGAAATGTTGCTCATATGAACTTTGTATTCAAAGAATCCAGAAAAAATCCCATAAATGAATTAATACTGAAGACTGGAGTAATCTTTGCTAGATTTGGCATCACAGGAAATTACATTTTAAAATACCTTAAAATGTATTTAAAATAGTGCTGTCAAACGATTAATGATTTTCACGTTTAATCGGATCCAAAATATATATTTTTTTAGTTACACACACACACACACACACACACACACACACATATATATATATATATATATGTGTGTGTGTGTGTGTGTGTATTTATATAGATAAAAATATACACAGTACTCACACATATATTATATTAACAAATTAAACTTTTATTTTGGATGCGATTAGTCGCGATTAATCGTTTGGCAGCATTAATTCAAAATGCATTAGTATAAAATATATTAAAATAGAAACAGTTATTTTAAACTGTTATAATATTTCACAATATTAGTGTTTTACAGTATTTTTAATAAAAATAAATCCACCCTTGGTGAGTATTAGAGACTTCTTTCAAAAATATTTAATAAGTATTAATGACGCCAAATTTTGAATATGTATACATATTTTTAAAGCTTCTGGTGGCTATGAACAGTTGTTGCACCTCTAAGTGCCATCTGAAATTTTCTTCTAAAATGAGCATTTAAATGGTGTTAAATTGGAAAAAAAACATATCAGCATACAGGTTTGGAACGACAATGACTGAATTTTCATTTGGACTATGCAGTGGACACATGCATTCAACACACTACAGTCATGCATGTACTTGCTTGTCAAAAAGACAGAGAGAGAGAGGATCATACTCAGACCTAGAGGAGCAGGAGTCAATGGATTATTCAGTGCCATATGGTGAATATTTAGTGAATTTTTGACTCTTGCATAGTGTGCGTATGTGTTTGCAAGTGTGTATATTGTTGCCATCAGGTGCCCATCTGTGCCATCTCTACTTCAAAGAAGTAGTTGTTGCGCACTACCTTGCAGACAGATTAATTATTTACACAGCTTTTTAATGCTGCACAGACAAGCGTTTTGTTCGTAGAGGAAATACAAAACCCTGCTGGAAATCTGCGGGTACACACTCCCATCTGGATCAATGATTAAGAGTGTCACTGCGAGTCGTTTTCAAACTCCTGCTTGCGAATTCACACGAGGCAGGTTAAGTCTACAGCTAGCCTCAGTGGATGAATGAGGAATAATTTGCTTGATTGTCATTGAAGTGTGAACGCGCATGCCGGAAGATTCATGTCACCGGCCAATCAGAGCTGCTTTAGAGATAAGCCTGCCCTCTTTCTGCTCACAGTGTTAATTAAAACTCTTGCACTTCCAGAAACACACACACACACAAAAAGATAACAGTGAAGACAACTTCCCAGCGGTGCTAAGTCTCCGTCTCCTTCACTCTTTCTTGTTCAATTCCATCCTTTTCCTCTCGTTCTGACTCTATAACAATCTTTCAATCTTTATTTAAATGGCTCGCCCATAAGTCAAGCTCAAAGCCGTGTCTGCTGGCCCCATGAGAAAGGAATTAAAATCAGCCCTGTCACTCCCTCTCTCCTCATCTAAGAAAAAGAGAGAGGGGGGATAAAGCATCTTAGTGCCAGACTTACGAGCAGTCCGTGCTACATCAGGCCTGACAGAGGCTGCAGTTATGAGGCCTGGCTGGGAGATTTATACTCACTTCTTCTGTGGCCTGCTGGGAGACATGCACACGCAGAGATGCTCAGGACCCCCATATTTATCTGCATTATTGCTGCTGCATTTACCCCCGACGGCAAATTTCTCATGACACCAACTCTCCGGAGACTATGGAAAAGCCAGGGTCAGGAGGTTTTCTCTGATATCTCCAGATCTGAGTTTTAAGGTACAACTTTCACCACTTTTCGATGTGCATCTAAAATTTTTCCATTTACACTGTGGCATCCAGTGTCTTGGAACCTGGAATGTTGGGGCACCAACTGCAACCTGACTAGTTTGTTGGACTGAATGAATTGCGTGACATGAAATGCAGCATTTTGTGACAAAATGTAACACTTTAAAACATTTTGCACACAAAAGATATATGCCAACTGCATTTTGTCAATAGAAACATCAGCAAAATATGTTTTGTACCAAAATATGTACCAAAATTCCTTCCATTTCATGGACATGATGTGTATGAAAGAAATGCATTTTATAACATGCTGAATCACGCAATGGAATGTACTAAAACTATTTCAAGGACCAAATGCATCACAAACAATTATATAGCCTACTGTTTAAAAGTTTGGGGGGTCTGTAAGATTTTTAAATGCTTTTTTAATAGAAGTCTCTTTCAGTCTCTCATCAGCTTTTATTTCAGTCTTCAGAGTTACTTGATCCTTCATCACTATATCATTATATAATATCAAACTAACTAAATAAATAAAAACAAAATATAAACAAAATAAATACTAAATCATTATATAATATGATGCTCAGGAAAAATGTCTTATAATCAATATTGTGCTGCTAAATATTTTTTTGTAATAACTGGTACTTTTTCAGAATTCCTTGATGATATGAAAGTTCAAAAGCATTTATTTGAAATATAAATAACATTGTAACAATGTAAAAGTCTTTACTGTCACCTTTGATCAATTTAATGTGTTCTTCATAACTTTAAAAAAATACTTTGCATGGTATTGTATCTCATTCAAAAACGTTGAGGAAGAAATTAGTGACAAGCTGGGTAAATTTCCTTCGTGAAAAGTGTTTTCTGTAATCTGTGAAACAAAAAGCACATTCAGCTTTATGCGCATAAAATAGAAGGAACTTTTTGTTTGCTTAAAAGTTGCAAAATGAAGTGCTGATATCACTTGACGAAACAAAACTGGCTTTTGGACTTTCTGGATCCAGCTGATTCTGCACAGTATGTTAAGTCATTTACAAGGCAAATTCTTACTTAAGTTGAGCGCTTTTCTGGACTAGTAGTAAACACGAGTAGTCGTACAAGTTCTACTTCACACACCAATGTATGTTTGGCCGGAGAGAGGGTTTGTGGGTGGACATCAAGGGCTGTGTGTGCCTGAGGGGTAGGGGTGCTCGTCCTTGACGTCAAACGTGGAAAGTAATGAGCTCTCAGGTGGGATTTACGGCACGCTGTAACTCCTGAACTCCAGACAGAATGGATGAGAAGAGCAGGCAGTGGCAGCTATTGGCACGAGGCCTGAGATATGTAAAGAGCCAGTCATCTCCTGAGTGATGGAGGCGCCTGCTGCCGCTCTCCCTGCCCAGCCGTCAGAGCCACTGATGTGGTTATGACTTCCTTTCCACCCTAAATCTATCAGAGCTACTATTCTTCAAACAAATCACCTGCGAAGGAATTCATTTGAGATACTTTCGAACTCTGATGCTTAGGAGGAGAAAGAGAGAGTGGGAGAGAGAGAGAGAGAGAGAGAGAGAGAGAGAGAGAGAGGGAGAAGATGGCTTTGACACTCTTCACTTCATGATTTTGTAATCAAAACACTGGTTTCCGTTTCACCAGGGGATACATACAGGAAAAAGTACATAAGGTAAATTGTCTTAGTCAATGAACCGTGAATGTCACATATTGCTATAAGAAATCATACTGTTTGGAGCTGCAACAAACAGGCGCTTTCTATTTTCTTTCGAATACAGAACTAGAATTTCATGTCTGGTTTGGCAGCCCACAGGGCCATGGGGGGTGCTCTTTTACAAAAGACTTGTACAATACACTCTGCTCCTACCACGACCCTGAGCGTGTAGTTAGGGTATATATATATATATCTTTTCAGAGGTTGAATTCTCCCTGTAACCTTCCCCTTCAGTTCCCTCTCTAAAGTCCTTTCTTAGCTGAGCCAGGCTTCCCCAAGGATCGCCATACAACCTTGCCTGAAATTGTGCTCAGACACTCCCTAGTGTGCATGCGTGTGTGTTCAAGCATCAGTTTTATGCCTTTTAATTGCCTGCGACTGTTCCCTCTGACACTCGATGTGTGTAGCGTGGTGTGAAACGTCAAGATGGTTGAGAGAGAGTTTTAGTCATCAGCTTACTCGCCTATGTACACATACAAACATTGTGCATTTGTGAAGAGCTTCAATAAATTAATACAACTGCGTACAGTGAGTTCTCTGGCTGGTTGTACCAGAAAGAAATATGTGCAGTGTTGTGATAGCAACATCAAACACTAACATTTTTTAAATAAATTGATCAGAAGAGACATTACGTTTGTACTTTTACAAAAAATTATATGCTGATCTTTTGAACTTTCTATTTATCAAATAATCATAACAAAGAGATTCCACAAAAATATGAAGTAGCACCAATTATGCAGTTTTGAACTGTGATAATAAGAAATGAAATTTTCTTGAGCAGCAAATGAGCATATCAGAGGGATTTCTGAAGGATCATGTAACAATGAAGACTGCAGTAATGATGTTAACTTGGCTGTAAGGTAGCATGAAAATGTAACAAATGGAAGATAAGTTGATTTTACATTGCTACGTACTTGGAAAATTAGCTTGTTACTGTTTTAAAAAAAAAGAAGAAGCTGAAGTACTGTCATGCTATTGAAAAATGTACTTATGTAAAAGTGAGCTTTTTACTTGCATGCTACCCAACATATTCAGATTCTATTTCATTAGAATATTCTGTATACTATAAATCCTTTCTACTGTATAACAGCCATATGTTTAAGTGCCTCTCCAGTGCCTTTTTACTATAATAAAAACCACTAAACCAATCATTTTAACTCACTCAAACTAAAAGCAATTGCATGTCCTTGACACCTTCCAGAAAAAAAAAAAAAAAAAAAAAAAAAATGAAGAGTTATTATTATTATTATGGTCATGTTATGAATAAAAGTTGCTACAGACATAGTTTGGAATTTGCAATTACAATCCCTTCCTTTAAACAGAATGCACAATTGATAAGATTGTGTCATGTGCTTATGTAAAAAATGAATGCTGAAAAAATGAGAAAACGAAAGTAATTTGAACCCAGGTATTTAACTTGAAGACATGTTTTCTTCCCTTTAAATGTCAGTAATTGCTGAGTGGGTGTAATGTCGATCTCTCTCTCTCTCTCTTTCTTCAGCAACCCACCACCACTTCACCCCAACCGTCTATTTCAGTCTCTTCCCTACTGGCAATCGTGAAAAGAGTTGAAGCAAAAGGAGAAAAAAAAAAACACTTCAGTGATGAATCTTTTCCATTTTTT